>VZTT01020184.1:37339-57551 GCA_013400855.1 Buphagus erythrorhynchus | reverse complement strand
GTCGTGTCGTGTCTTGTCTCTTCTCTCCTCTCCTCTCCTCTCCTCTCCTCTCCTCTCCTCCATTTCAATGAGATTAACAGCTGATGCACCATCTGGGGACTCCTGGAGAAATTACTGGCCTTTAGCACTGTCCACAGCCACTGTTGTCTTTTCCCTCCTTACTTCCACACTGGTGATCTGGCTTCAAGACAGAATGTCTTGATTAATGTGGCTGCCTTCCAGGTGCACCCTGCGCTCTTCACTGGGCTGTGAACATGAGTAGCAGTAGATGGTCTGACTCACTGAGATGGATGGTCTCTCCAGGCATCCCTTATCCTTCCCACAGCCTCTCTGTGCCCTTGGTTTCTCAGTGAATCCAGGGTGATTGCATCCACAGCCACTGCACACATAATTTGGTACTTCTCTGCTCCCTCCTGGCAAACCTGATAGCCCCCTTTGGTCCCAGTCTGGTGCCAGCAGTGGTCAGCACTGATGGAGGGCTTTGCTCCCTTGTTGGAGGCACAGTTGCACCTCCAGGTACAGCCCAGGCTGCCCCAGTTGCTTTCCACATGGCTGAAGGTCAGGGAGAGGCCAGCTTTCCCTTCGTGCATCCGATGAGAGCACAGGGTTTGGCAGCAGCGACCTTGGGCGGGGAGCTTAGGAAAGGCGAGGCGCGGTGTGCCTTCCTACATCCTCACTGGGTGCTGCACCTGGAAATGGGAATTGAGGCCATCACAGGAAGCCTTTCCCCTGCCATTTCACATGTCTCAGCAACATGTGAAGGACACTGCTTGTCACTGCAGGAGCTGGCGGTGGAGTTGGGAGTTAATGGAGGTCAGGCAAAGGAAGGGAGGTGATAGTTATCTGACCTGATTCCAATCTGGAAATAGAATCATCTGGTTTATTCCTCTTTGCAGTCTGCCCAAATGGGATTGCTTTAATTCAAAGCACTAGCTGGGCTGTAGATCTCCCTTAATTTCAGATGCCTAATAAGAAAAACAAAAAGCTAAAAATATTTATATAAAAAAGATTTTTAGGTATGTATCTGATCTGATATAGCTGTGTCATGGCCTGTATCACACACACTGTTGTGGCCTATGGCAGAAAGCTGCTGGCAGCTTTTCATTGTCTGCCTACAGATTTGGACTTAGACTCAATCTATCATTTAGCTTGGGGCCAGAATTTCACTGCCTTGAAGATGCTGCAGACCAGATCATCTCTGAAATGTGTCAATGCAGCCTGGGGTAATGGCCTTACATGAAGAGTTGTATGATGCTATGAACAACCCTATGGATTTTGGAGCATCCAGAAGGGCTCTGAAATATGGACTTCATGCACAGAAGAATATCATGGGCTCCATTAGAACTAGGACCTTCAAAGTGTTCCTGTCAACATGACCTGGGTTTTCAAGGCAGCAGATTTGCTGCCACCCCATGGCAGTGCACTGGACAGGTCCTCCTCAGTCCCACAGATGTTGTTTTCAGCATTGTTTGTTCCAAGCATTTTGACTCCAGGTTGGAAGCACTGGCATGATGTATGATAGCCAAACAGCCACAGCCTTCACATACTTCTGTGCAAGAAATAGCAATAGCAGAAGAATGATCTACAGTCCTTTTGCAGCAGCTATGCAAAGAGAAAAGGACTGCCAGAGCTCTGCCCTGTCTTTCCTTTTGGCTTCAGAGCACCCTGAAGCTACAGTTCATGTGCTTCTCTGACCATATGTCATTTCTAAAGAGGAAAATTAAATTCAGGAGTCTGAATCTTGATCCATTAGTGTAACAGGCAGGAGCCTCCACATCTGGATCTGAATCTCAGTCCATTAGGGTCACAGGCAGGAGCCCCCACATCTGGAATGGTCTGGATGCATTTCTTTTCTTTGCAATACAAGCACGTTCTTTCTGGAGAAGTGGTAAACCAAACACCAGCCCTCAGAGAGGTTCAGACACGAAGACCTGACCCCAGGCCATCCTGCTGAGCCCCAGACAGAGAGTAGGCACCACCAGCCAGAAAATTCCCATCCCCGCCGCCTGCCCTTGGGCGCCTTTCACTGTGGAGACCGCCCTGCTCACAAAGCTTATTCTTACATGTTGGGGTTTGGACTTGGTAACAAAAGGCCTGTGTGTGCATCTTATTATGCTTTCTTATTTATTTTCTGAGATGAGTGTTTGGGGCTCAGGCCAATGCTAAAGGTCTGGGCTGACCTCTCCTCCCCATCAGGAGCTGTCTTCTTGTGCAAGCAGTGTCTGCTGAGGCACCAGGCAGGGCTTCTCACCAGCTGAGAAACAGCTCCATGGGATCATTGTTCCTCTCCAGGACCCCTCCAAAGAACTGGGGAAGGGACAGCATTCACAGTGAAAGAGTATATGAGGCAATAAATTTTTTGTGCGTGTGGAAGATGCCAGATTAAATCTGAGGCGTTTGGAAAACCACAAGAATACTCCAAGGCCATGAACATTATTCCTGCTATATAACAAGAAAAACAGAAGATTCAACAGACCATAAAATGAAGGGAAAAATCATGTTTTCTTGCCTCAGGAGGCTTTGAAAATTCAGTGCTTCTGCTGCTGCTGCTGCTACCACCACTATTAAGGATTTTTCACTGATGTCAGGTCAGGGGCAAAGCTTAGGTGAACAACGGCTCAAGGGCATTTAACCCTCCAAGTGCTTCACAGCATTAATTAATAGAGCTGGGCAAATAATTTGCAGTAGATTATCCAATGAATTCAGCTCCTGTCTCTGCTTGCAGAGAGCTAGTTTGTGACCTGCTTTTGCTCTATGGAGCAGAAAAATAATTCTCCTTTCCTCAGAAATGCTCAGCCTACTGTTATTTTGGGTTTGGTGAGGAGGGCAGACCCCTCCACCCAGGTGTTTTCCCTGTACAGGTGAGCAAAGTGAGGGCAAAGATGTTTTGTTCTCCTCACTTTTAGGGTCAAGCTAGGAGCTGCAGAAAAAGGATACTGCTGCTGGCCTCAGCAGGGGCCAGGCAGTGCCCCAATGGGTGTCCCTTGCCTGGCTTCTTCTGGACTTGTGCTTGTCACTGGCTCCTGCCTGTGCCTTCAGGCATCAAACCATCTCCACACTGCACTGCTCTGAATGGAATCAGCTGTCCTGGTGACAGGGCTATGCTGCTGCAAGTGGCTCTGTCCACATGTCTCACCAGCAATCTTCTGCCTGCCAGAGATCATCCTGTCTCCAAGTGAAAAATAATGAGGCATAATAAAGCAAAAATAATGAACACAAATAACTAATAAGTAAGCATGAGTGTGCTTAAAAATTATATATAGTTTCTGATTTTTAGCTGGAAATCTTATGAAAATAAAAAACTCCACTTGTTTTCTGCAGATATTTCTATGCACACAGGTGTTTGTGAATGTGTTTGTGAGTGTGTACAGATATGTGCATGTGCCTTGGAAGTCTGTGAAGCTGCTGCTGTACTGGAACAAAACTTTGCAGAGAGAGGAAAAGAGCAAAGGTGACTGTGATGATAAATTTTATCTACATTGCAGGACAACTGTGTACAATCCAAAGGAGATGCAATATGAAAATACTGTAAGGGATTTGATGGAGAGAAAAGCCATAGCATGAATTCAGCTCCTAGCAGACTTCAGAGAAGCCATGTGAGGGAGTGGGAGGAAGGCCTTATCCTTTTTTTTCCCCAGGCACCAGGAAAGCTTTATTTTCATCTAATATATTCCTATTCACCATTTTTAAACAACTGTGAGAAATAGATCTGTAGGAAAACATTTTCGTGGCAGGAACAGGCACGCATAGATGCTGTGCATTCTCCATCCACAGAGGACTTCAAACCTCAGCTAGAGCAGGCCATGAGAGCTTGGTCTAGCCTTCAAGTCCTGCTTGGCCCTGGGTGTTGCATAGAGACCTCCAAAAGTCTCTTCTCACCTAAATCACCCTGTGGTCCTATGAAACCAGGCTTCATTTGTAGCACTGACTATGGAGCTGCATGCTCAGCTCGGGGAGAGAAGGATCCTACCAGCAGCTGATAGTGAAATGTTTGATCGAAATTTGGTGAAAAGGCATGGTCACAGCAGAAGGCTAACACTGCTGCCAAGCAAGGAAAATCATGTAGATGAACTTACTAGGAACTGGCAAAATCATCCATAATACCAGCCAGACATTGCTGTTGTGGGGGATTTTAATTGACTAGAAGTTTCTTGAGAACAGATGTGGGGCAGCCTAAAAGCTTTTAGAATTCATTAGTGGCCAGTTTTTACTCAGAAAGTTGTGATAAACAGAACCAGGAACCTATTCTGGATTTAGTGAATGAAGATTAATAAGGACCACATTAATTGTAGAAGGGAGACCAGATAAATTATTCCATGGAAGGATTATTTACTGGCAAATAGTGTCAAGAAAGCTGATGCATTAAGGTGTCTTTTATATGCACTGAAAAAGAAAAATCAACTTCCATGCAGTAAACACAGATACAAGCTTGAACTGGAGAAGGGATGGATGAGATAATACTTTGGTAAATTACTTTGGCTTTCTATTTGGCCGAGGCTGCTGCACTTTATCCTAAAAGTTTCGAAGTATTTTCTGTATTAAACTGAGAGCCACTTCTGATTTGTGAGCACCTGAAAAAGATAGATGAGATATCAAAAAACTGGAAAAAGGTTTTTCTGATAATAAAAACAGGAGAAAAAAGAGGTTATAGACCAGTCATCTTCAACTTCTTAAAGAGCATTGGAAGAAATAAAGAAACTTCTAAAAGACTTCTAAAAACCTAAGAGTTAACAAGATTCATAGAGTCTACAAGGACTTGTCAACACTGATCTGGTGCTCTACGTTCCCCAGAAATCCTGCTGCCAGACAGGCTCAGGATCACACATCATCTTCTGTCCCTGACTTTGGCCCCAGCCTGCAGGAGAGTAAAAGAAAGTCACATTCTGCAGTGTCTGCCCTTCTGCTTGTCTTCCAAAGGAAACCAGTATGTGTCACAGCAAAAGTAGCTTCTCTTTAGTGCTATGGCACTGTTCCTACATCCAGTCTGAAAGAATCCTGCTGGGAGAAATTCAAGTCCCTAAATAATGGCCTTTATAATCTCAAAAATTCTACTTGCTCATCAGTCTCCTTATTCCATATCCTGAAATAGTCTATGTAAATTAAAGGGTCTAATGTGAATAAAAAGACACATCCTGTCCATTTTTTTAGTACCATCTGGATTGAGGGATCATATACTCTGCATGTTCAAATCAGAGAAACCATAGGGCATAGTGAACTGAGAAACTTAGAAAGGACAGCTATAGTAACTTCAATAATGAGAAACAACTTGCAACCTTAAGTAAGGACTTTGCTCTGCAGGTTAGCTAGCACCTTCCATTCCCACTGAGCTCGATCAGTGGTAGGACAAAAATGCCAAGAAAAGGGAAAACTAGCCATGGAAAATCAGACCTCTGAAAGGAAGATCTGAGTCGAACAGTATGTGGATTTCAATCATCAAAGGCACCAACAACATTTACAACATTTACTGCACATGATAATCTTTATAGTGAAAAATCAGTATCAATGTGGATTAGCCAGGTGTGCAATACTTCTGGAATAATGGCTTCGTGGTATTTACTGAGGACTACAGCACACACTGAAGTTAGTAGATTGCATCTACCTTGGTTGAAAGAAAAGAAATTATGCTGGCTTCTATACTTCCAATATAATGTGCAAAGACCTCTAGGGAATTGAGTATGGCTGCCAAGGGCTCAGAGAAAATTGTAATGTAGAGCTGAGATGAACAATAAACCCGGTGTTATTACAAATCACAGGACAAAGCCTCTGTCCTCAAGGACTGTAAATAAGCTGGGGCAGAAAAATTTCATGGTAAGGGGTTCTTGGCTGGCAAGAGGGGTGGGAGGTCACAGACAGAGGTGGCTGCTGTGTGCTGTGACCAGACCCACAGCCCAAGACAGGCACTTCCATCCCTGGTGCCTGGCCTTCATGGTCTCCCTGCTCCTTCTGCTGCTTTCAGCTTCAAAGCTGGCAGAGGCAGAGCAGCAGGTGTGCAGTTCTGTGCTTTGCTGCTGCCAGGGAAAGAGAAAGCTCTTACATTTTTCGAAATTCTGTAAATCAAAGTCAAAAGAAGTCAAAATAATAAGGCACAGCAGACAAATACAGGATAGACAAATAGATTTGGATTTATTAAGTCCTTTGATGCCACTGTCTCATCATGCAACATTGCATATAAAGAGCAGTCCAGATAGGCTTTGCACAGACAGAAATGAGTGACTACATATTGCCAGCTGGGATTAAGGGGAACGTCCAAGAATGGTACAGTCCCAGTATAGCTATCTGCAGGGAGGCATCTGTCAGATACTGTAATGGAAGAGGTATGTGTGAGGGCAAGTTTTGAGGTTAGATCTGGAATACACACAAATCAGTGAGAGGCTTTACTTTAGTTTGAGTGCACTTCTGATCTTTATTCAAAGCATGTATTAATGACCCATGGAATTAATGATTTGCACGTTAACAAATGTACAGATGATGCCTAACTGGACAATATAAAAATTCCTGATGACACCAGGGAATTACAAGAATTCAGAAAGTTGAAACTATGGGCAGAAAGGAACAAGGGAGACAAGCAAATTTAAAAACAACAATACAAATGTTTAGCCACACCGTAGTGTGGAGTATAAAGGCGTTGGTTTCTGGGATGAAAATAATCTGAAAATGTATTTGTTCACCAGGCACTTTTTACCAGATGAGTTTATTTAATAGTTGGACTCAATGATCCTGGGGGTCTTTCTCAACCCCGACAAATCTCCGATTTTGTGATTCTTACTGCAATTTTTGGTTCAGACCTCACACTTGGGAGGGAGGAAGTGAGGTTTTATCTCAACAGAGCCTGGGAATAGCATGGAACATTCCACTCAGATGTGAGGGCATCTCTGTGAGTTCATGGACAGATAGAAGTGAGCCCACAAAGTCATACCAGTGTTCAGGGAAGACTGTCGTGCTTCAGCATCCCCTTCCCAGAAATTGCCTGCAAAGCCTGTTAAGCCAAAACTTTCCCATCTGACTACATTCAGGTTTGGGTTTTTTCTTGAATCTTTGGAGTCTTCTATGTCTTTAACATAAAATTTCTAGACTTGATTTCATACACATATATCTGCTCATATTCCTGCACCTGAGGATGGAATATTTAATGTACTTCCAGAAAAGAGTCTTCTTTCTTAACTTGTTCCTCATCACAGGCAGATAATTTTCATTTCTGTTTGCCTAGGGAAGAGAGGTTGCTTTATACTTTGCCATCTCTATTGAGCTTCATATGCCTCTTCAGTGAAGAGCAGAATCCTGAGGCCATATGACGTTTCTCTGTGTCCACTGGTGGTACAGTGCTGATGACTCCCAGCTGGGATGCAGTCCCAAAAGCCTGCTGGATTTGGTAGCACTCTGAAGCTATTTTACCCCTTGTTGTGGCTGAAAGTGAGTCTGCAAGCATCTCATAAACCAGCAAGCATGTTTGGAACTGCCTTAATTCTGATACGGAACAAGAGACTTCCTAAAAACAGGGTAATGATAAAGCTTTCTCTATTTTATCTCTGCATTCTCAAGTTGGATATTTCCTCGCCTAGCTCTGTGTTATAAATCTGGAAATCTGAAAAAATATCGGAAGTCATGGAAATAAAGTTGAATGGTGGAAAAATTTAGTACAAGTCCAGAAAGAACAATCGTTGCACTTTTACTTTATCAGACAGTTCCACCAAATTATATTACTAACCTCCAGATGGTTGGACCTAGACTAGTAGGGAAATATAAATGTACTCCAGCCAAAGGAACAGACTGGATGATAAGCTTTTAGTTTTCTAGCATCCATGATAATAGTCTGGTGGCAAGAAATCTCTTAGAATGTAAACTGTTGCATTAAAGTCTTGGGTTTCATGTGTAACTACAAGGATCCAGGAGTATAGTTTGTTACAGGTATTACACCCAAGACATTGGGATATAAAAGAGACAAATATAGAGAAAATAAGAGACAAAATAAAGAAAATATAGTTTTACGATGGATTGTTGGAGTGTCAGTTTGATTCTCAGAGGGCAAATTGACTCCCTCACTATTTAGAATGGCAGAAACAAACAGGAACATCTTACTGTGGCAAACACTCCTAAGAGCACTGAATGAGGATGGGTAAAACTTTCTCTTTTTGCTGCCTTCAGGAACTGGTGAGGACACTTGCATACGTAGAGTCAAGCTGTGGATTTCCTCACTGATAACACGGGCATCCTGCTGCGTAAGTGCTGTCGGATCAGGGCTCTGGGCTGCTCCTCCCATTGGCAACTCTCAGAATTAATGAGTTATTTCCGGAGAGGCATATTCTGTCAGCAGCTCACACTGATTGCAGTCATAATAATATCAATAACAACAATAACAACAACAATAATATCATCGCCTTTTTCTACGGCTTCTGCCTGAAGTCAGTGACTACAGTCTTCCTAGTAAAGTTGTCACAAGTCAGTGACTGCAGATGTCAGCTCTGTGAGGTGGGGTGGTGAACTGTGGTGCAGACCATAACCCCCCTGCTTCAAATGTACTAACAGGCTGAGGACAGCGTGCTTGCCCAGGACTGCTGCAGAAAGGGAGGAAAAACATTGCTGAGGCAGCTTTCAGAGCTGGATGTGTAACCAGGTCACTTCACTTCTGGCAGCTTATAAAAGTGAGAGAGGAAGTCTGCAGTGTGCACTGATGTGAGGTGGAGGGAGGAACAGGAGCGAGAGAGGACAAGAGAAATGTGCACACACACATACAAATAGGAGAAAAAGGAAGAACCCTGATAATGAAGTGCGTAAGACATCTTCATATTAAAGAAGGATGAAGTAATTTCAAATTTAGGTCAGAAAGCAAGCACCTGTCAGCAGTGCTGAAGTGTGCATTATTTTATGCAGTTTTGCAGCCACATCTTCTTGGCTGTCTATAAGTACTTGCATCATGATGTTTCTGAATGCTGAGGATCACAAACTCTTCAAATGGGATAGCAATGAATTCACTCCAATGTCTGTAAGAAGCAAGGCACCACACTGGGAAGAAATTACCTGAAGATTTGGCTCCTCAGGGGCTGGGGAAGGTGATAGGTATTGGTAAGCCTGGCACATGTGCAAGGGGAAGGGGTGAGCCTGGCCAGAGGTGACATCTGGCTGCATCAGCTGTTGTAACTCAGAGGAGGGTGAGTAACTCTTGCCATGCTGGAGCACAGCCATGTCCAGCTCAGGCAGCATCCTGCCAGCGACCGGAGCTGGTGCCGGATGCTTCAGAGGAAGGTGACGCCCTCCCCTCTCACCTCGGATGATGAACATGGATAATGATTGCACAATCCTGCTGGGGAGAAGGGGGGACAGACAGTGACTTCAGCCCATGGTGAGCTTCCAGCATGGAACATGGAGATTAATGGCTGCTGCAGTATCTGTCCCAGTCAGCATAACTGGAAAGTGCTTTTTTACTGCATGGATATTTAACCTTTTCCTGAATCTCATCACAATTATCATCTCATGAGAACAAGCAGAAGACAGGCTTGCCTCCACCAAGTCAGGGTCTCAGCAAGGATGTAGGATGTCAGAGTTACCACAGTGCATCACAGCAGAGCACATCTGATGGGCCACTGCCCAAAGACACATGGGTTCCCCCCAAGTGAAGAGCCAGCTGCACCTGGTGGGCCTGGCTGCAATGTGAGCAGGAGAGAGGGCTGTCTGTGTTGGCACTTTGGGTCATCCCGCTCGAGCTGTGGGCAGCCCTAGTCTCTGTGATCAATCTTTTAACATTTTGTATTGGTTGAGGGGAAAACAGAGAAGAGGAGAAGGTGAAAGATCAGTATGATTGAAGAAATAATAAGCAGTGCCTTATAGGCTCTGCACTACAGTGGCAGGTAGCTTTCTCCTGTTTCTGGTTCAGCACCTTGTGCTGTTGTCTTAAAATATATAGAAAATACTAAACTGGGCAATATATTTTCCAGTGCAATTGTTATCTTTGTGCCTCTTTTAGGAGTGTAGGAAATCACTATATAGCATCTTTTCTGCCTACCTGCCTCCAAATGACAGTTACATGCTTTTCCTCTGGGGAGTAACAACCTGAAATACGGGTACTTGGCAACCGGGGCTGCACCCAGAACAGTTTATCATTTACTTGCCACAGGTTACACATTGTATAATGGTGGAACCAAGCCCCCTGTTAACGTTTAACCAGATGTTAACTCCACCCTGGCAGCACTTGGATATCGCCTCTTGAACAGATTTGCAGGTGCCCAGAATTTCTGAACAGCTCTTGTATTCCCACAGCAGTGCATGAATATCCAGGAGGAGAAGGGAATACGTTCATCTATGCAAGCCACAGGATTGCGTGCTTAAAAAAATGTAATAATAACGCCAAAGTGCACTTTCAGAACTAAATATTAAATTCAACACTAAAAATGTAATAGTATCCCCTACAGGAAGAATCCTGCTAGTTTTCAAAGACATTTCACACTAATATAGATTATAATAGAAGCTTGTATTTCAGAAATACTGCTCTCCTCACCCAACAGCACCAACCCAGCCGGTCAGCACCAAGCTCAGGTCAGCATCAATCCGACCTGACAGGGACTTCTGCTTCGGTCCAGTATATTTTTAGTGTTCAAGCACACACACTGCTACCCTTTTGGATTACAGCCAGTAATGGAAACCAAATAAGCTTGTGTGAGAGGCTGTTCTCCAGGTATTTTTTGAGTCCTGACTTCAAGCAAATGTACAAGATCATAAGGTTGACTGCTGATTTCTGGTGCAAACTCACAGATTCAAGCATATTTGAATAATTCAGTAGTGTTTGGTCCACCATACCTGGGTGCTCATCCTCTGAGAGTATGAATCTCTTTATTCACTCACTACTTGCTACACTGATATACTTTCTCTGAACATATCTAATGCAATAAAGGCTGTATCCTCTGCAGAAAGCTCCAGTCTTTCATGGGAACTCTCCCAGACTGGATCCCACCCTAATCACATTCAGTCCATGAGTAAGCATTTCCCGGGTCAATTCCATATTGTCTTTTAATTTTTGGCATTCTGAAAATTCATTCTTTATCCCTGTTGCTTCATTCTCTCTGAGTATTTTGATATCTGTATGATTCCACTAATCCTGAACACCCCCTGCCCATAAACAGGACAGCAAACAGAGTTATGGTTCTATTCTTTTTGCTGGTATCAGGACGATATCAGATGTGAGGGTGGATTTTGGATAAAATTAATATGCTTTTCACCTGGGGAGAAGCATAGGAGGGTTTTCTTTACATATCACTAAGTTGAATGGAAAGTTAATATTTTAACTGCAGTACTGGATCAAGGCTATCTGGGACCTGCTGGTATGTGGTCTGTCATTTGTAAAATGCATGTAACTCACTCTGTAGCTGCTTCTCGGGAACTTTGTGGGGGGAAAAAAGATTTATTAAGAATAAGTGTGTTCAGAGTTTAAAGAAGATGCTTGAAGAAAATGCAATTTTGAAAACTTTGGCTCAACTTGAGATGAACTATTTTAGAGATTGAAAGTCTTCAACCCCAGCCCTCAGATTTGAAGGAAAAGCCCACAGCACGTTGACTTGGCTAAACTGTACACAGAAAGCTATGCTGAGCACAGAGATTTGTCTATGCCTCAACACAGTCCAAAGATGCTGTAAGCAGCCAGGCAAACAATGACAGCTAATTTTGTGAACCGTGCAGACTGCAGAGGAAGGGACCAGCATGGCAGGGTGGACACCTGGGCTTTCCCAAGCACAGAAAGCAGAAGCAACCTGACCAAGTCCTTGTCCCAGTAGGGTGGAGGAGGGGATGAGCAACTTTCCCACTTCCATATGAGTGATAGATGTATATATAGATAGATATTTCCTACCATGGTGGCTCGTGGGGCATTGCTAAGGGGAGCAAAGAGGAGAATGAGAGCTGTGGCCAAGTGGGAGGGGGAGCAGCAGTGGTGGCAGCTCTGCTGAGGGCAGATTGTAACAGGTGATTCAGAAACCAGTTGTGCTTTCAACAGCTGCTCTGCCTGCTGGACCAAGCACAGCCCTGAAACTGCACAGCTTTTGTGCCTGAGACATGCAAAGAGCTCTGCAGCTTCAGCAAACCAGGATGAGGTGAGTGAGTATATCCTGAATGTGTCCAGGAGGTGAGTGCAGCGTGGAGATGCAGCTCTCCTGCCTCAGCCCTGCACTGAGCCCCCAGGGCTGGGGGCAGACAGCAGCCCAGGGGAACAACAGCTCTCTCTCCCAGTGTGATACCTCTTTATTGGTGCCAGCTGAGTCCTGAAATCTCTGCTTTGGAGAGATGAAACACATGTTCATATATTGAGATGGGACGGCTCTAGGGCACAGCCGCACTTGGCTCTGTTTGTTTCATTGTTTTTAATTTATTCTGTGGTGTTCACCCTACCAGAAATATAATAATAATCAGAGAGATAGATTAAACAAACAAGAGCCTCTGCCTAAAGTTTCAATAGAGTTTAGCCATCTACTAAGATCAAACAAACAAAAAAGCCCACTAATTAATTTTCCCTTCTGTCTTCTCTTCTATTTAATTTAATTAAAAATATTCTGGGTCCAGAAGTAGAGCTAACAAAATCCTTTGGAAAAGATGTGCATTTCCAGGTCAACTAGAAAGAAATTTGCAGTCCTGTGTGGGGACTCATGTTTTTGTTTCTTGCAACCTGTTTTTGCAGTTACAAAGAGATGTCAGTATCTTAGTACCACAAATGTTTGAATCAGCAGAATTTCTGAAGCTCCCGAAGTTTGTCTATTCCTGCGGGTTTATTTTTGTTTAAAACCCCCACAAACCCAACAAAATGAAACAATGAAAACAGAAGTGGCAGAGCCACTCCTCCAAAAAGGGATGCAGGAGACTCCTGAGTCCTAGCACGTCCTGGCAAGCCAAGCTGTAGTTAGACTGTGCACCCATTCCTGTCCAATGAGTTTGTCTAGCAAGTCTCCATCCTGCTTAGTAAAATATATGAAAGCAAATTTATTTTGATCACTATCATTGCAAAATAAGACTTGCTTGCCAACAAATAATAACAGCAGAAAAGTGTCCAGCAAAATTCACTTGCTTCTGTGGCATCCTCGACACAAAGTCAGAAATTAGTGGTCAGAGGAGAGGTAGAGCATAACATGTTTTCTCAGCATCATGTACCTGTGTCTTTTATCCCATCCCAGTCACCTGGACATCCCAGCCTTTCCTGTCTGGCAGTACTGATGTCCTTCAGGAAGGTGGCTATTGGAGGATGATATGACATCATGAACAATGCAAGATCTTCTTGTCTCCATCCTCCACTTCTTAAATCCTGTTGTTATAGCTGTTCTAATTAATTCAAATAAAGACCTTAACTGCTCAAAGCTGTATTCACATTTTTCATCACTGAAATGCTATGGGGCAGTGAAAGGCATTTCTAGGAATGCAATACTGGGATATCTCTAGGCAATAAATTATCCTCTCCCCACTCCCCCTCCCTACTCATTTCATTTAAAAGTGAAGGGTGCTGAGTTTTATTAGGCCCCCTCTTGTCATCACGGCCTGTGATTTGCAGTCCCAGGGCTAGACTTCTCTTCCCTTTTTTCTCCCAAGCACCATGAGATCGCGTTACATTAGACGGCGAGGTCTGCCAGGTCACAGCCCCGGTCACTGTCACCCACTTCCCATTTCCTGCAAAACCCATACATGGGAACACTTTCCCTTCATCTTTGTGAACAAAGAAAAAAGAATTATAACAAATGGTCTGAAGGTTTGCCTGCGTGAAGTTTGGTAAACAAACACGCTTGCTGTATTCATGTGTATTGATGTACACGGCTCTACCTATGAGCCAGATGGAAAGAAAACCTGAAAAAGAAAGGAGGGAAAGTGGTTAAATCTGGGTATCTGGAAAACACATTTCCCACTCTTGTACCACTTGTCACTGCCTTTCAAGCAAGCCATCACCCTGACAGAAATGTATCTCTGTTCAGCAGCATCCCCCTTGCTGCCTGGGCACACAGCAAGTCAGCCCAGCTGCCTTTCCAGGATTTGCCAGTTATTAAGCTCAAAGTGAAGTAAAACAAACAATGATACAAGCATCAGTGTCAGCAAGGAAGCAGAGTACATGCTTCCCAAAAAGATTTATTATGTGAGACTCGTAGTGTTCCAAGATGATTCTGAGAGGGTAGCATTTATGTCCATGTCGGTGCATGTAAATGAGTTAATATTGTATTTATTTACACTGTCAGATGGCACATGCACCCAAACCTTCAACCTGTGCATACCAGCACAGCTGGGCAGTCAAAGAGCCAGGAGCCACCCTGGCTTGTGTGCCTGTCCCTGGAGGAGCACCTTGTGGGGCCAGCAGAGGGACCAAACAGAGGCTTTACCTCCTTCCCTGAGCAAACAGCTATGGTTATGGAAACTCTGATAAAGAGACAAAAAATATCTTAGAACTGGCCAGGAGAATCTGAAATCTCAAACACTTTTGCTCCCAAGTGACTTAACAAGCAAGTTACAAATTACAAATTCTGCAGGGGGATTGTCAAGGATATTACCGGAGTTTCAGTTCTGGAAAACAAAGACGGCTCCCCTCAGGGGAGTGGGAGAACCAAATAATTTTCTTTCTTCTGTGTCTCTTACATTAAATTTTTGTGAGCTGACTGTCTTCTGTGCTAACATAGCCCACAGCCAGAGCTGAAATAGAGGGCTGACTTTATCAGACTCTGCAGGTTACCTCCTTCTCTTTTATGGAATGAGTAACAGGAAGGAATTTTCTTTCTTATCTAGGAAGCGAACCTAAAATTGCTTTTCCTCAGGCTCCTGGTTTAGCTGAATGGTATTTGCCAGTAATAAACAGCAATTGTTAGCTGTAGGAGAATGGGGCCCCTTACCCTGTGAGAGCAATGGATATGACTGGGCTAGCATCTGGAGCGAGGGGATGGGAGGCACAGCTATCTTTCTTCTACGAATTATTAGTAGTGGAAATGGAGATTGAGTCATGTGTGTGCCCAGTGTCTGAGACCAAACCCAAACAGTGTGGAACTTCAATACAGCAATGCTGTAGTTTTGAATGTTTGGCATTGACAGTGAAAGTGATACCATATTATGTTTTTTTCTAAAAGGTTCATCTTCCTTAAAGATGCCTCTCCTGAAGCAGAGACACCAGACTTCTTTTTGAAGGTAAGCTTCCAAGCTGTAAGACCAAAAAGGAATTTGAATACACAAATCTTGAAGGTTCTTTAAGTATATCAAGTGTAGAGGAGTGCAGTGTGCATGAGGACAGCCATGAGAAATCCTGAGGTATTCAAAAAGGACAAGGAATGAGATGAAGCAAAAACAAGGAAGTTGCCTGGAGGGAAGCTATGTGGAGCTTCAAGGAGAAAGACAAAAGAGACTCAACCTAACCCCATGGTGCCAATGAAAGTCTGGGAGTTTCACATGGAGAGTGATGTCTGAGGAGAAGATGGTGCTGGTAGAGACAATCTGTGCAAAGAACTTCCAATGCAGATAAGAAAAAATGCTGAAGAGCAAAGCAAGAGTTAAAGAATTTCTGTGCAAGGGACATCACAGTAAGCACAGGAAGGAAAGCAAATAAAGAGTTGGAAAGGAAGAAAATACCCAACAGTTTCCAGTAGCCAGTCAGGGTGATGAAAAGGGAGGAGACAGAGGAATAACATCTGACAGTGGAGATGCAAAAGGAAGTGGCTGGGAAGTTAACATCAGTGAGAGAGGCAAGTGGAGCATTGCAGTGGAGGGCACTCAGTGCCTGTCATTCTGGCTCTGCACAGCTCAAATGAGAGGCAAAGGAACAGCCAGAAATGTTGAGTAAAATACAGATGGAGAAACACTGATAGGGAAGTAAGTTGGACAACATAGGGTTGTGTCTGCAGCTCAAGGTGTAATTGAAGTCACCTTGCAGAAGGTAGGCAAATCAAAGAGGATAACAAGCCAAGTTGACAATAAACTCAAAAAGCAGAAGCAAAGATCATGCCAGTCAAGAAGAAGCAAAAAGAAGACATGATCACAGACAATTTAAAGAGCTCAGGAGCTGAAACCCTGGTGTCTAGGAATGAAACACTGAAAATAATGGCAAAAAAAAAAAAGTCTTTCAGGCATATCTGTTGCACAATAGCAGAGCAGTCTCCCCTCACTACATACAATCTCCAGATCCAGGGGGTTTGGTTTCAATGATAGACACTTGCTGTGCTGCTCCAACATTAACTGCAGGGAAAAAAAGTAAAAATTGATGGAAGAATTCTGGTCTGGGACTCAGTTGAGAACAGCAGGTTGGCATAGCTCAATTTCACAGTGTGAGGATACTGCAGCTTTTCTCCTGTGGGGTGTGAAAAGGCAGGAAAGAGGGTGCCTAATCCCTGTTGGGAAGAACAGAGCCTCTGTCAGCAGTGCAGTTATATTTACAAGGAGTCTCAGATACCACAGCATGGCAGGTAGGGAAAAAAGCAAAGGTGGTCCAAGTAGACACTAAAAAGCACAGTAATACTTCAGATTGTGTTGCACTCTTAAAAAACAGCAGAGCTTTATCCAGCTTCATCAATGATCATTGTGGGTCCCTTCCAACTCAAATATTCTGTGATATGTATGTGATAGCTTTTAGCTTTTGAATCTGTCTACCCATGATAAGCCACTTGCATATGTCTAACCAAGTATCAAGTAAGGAGGCTTAGCCTGGAGTCTCTCTGATTAGGATGTACCAGCTACAGCACATTCCCAATCATGGCAGATACAGAAAGAGGTAGAGTTTTGTTTCAGCAGGCTCACTCTCACCAGCCCTGCAACTCTAGCAGGATGGTTTCCAGCTTATTTTATCATTTGGGCTTCTTTCACTCTCCCCACTTCTCCCTTCTCCGGTGTCTCAGCTCCTTTTCCTTTGACCTGAACTGGACCCCACAGGACAGCTGAAGAGCAGCAGCAGAGGCTGGCTGAGAGTGAGAAGATGCTTGGTCTGACCAGGCAGGGCAGAGCAGCAGTCTCAAAGACCATGTTGCAGATGAGTTACTCTTCATGTGTGACTGCCTTCTTGTTTACCATGCCCAACAAGCTAAAGCAGTGGGTGGGAGAGGTTTTAGTGCAGGCTGCAAACCAGCATCAATGTATGGGGAGTTTAGTGGTGAGGAGCTGCCTCCTGGTGTGGCTGCCCTACAGTGTTCAAGGGGCTTAAAGTTTGCTAGGAAATGTCTTTGGGAGCTACCAGCACCTCACAGGTGATGGGCAGACACCTCAGGAAAAGCAGTGCCTTGTTGCAGGAGGTGTTGGCACCCTGGGCCACCACAGCTCTGTCACTGGCACAGTGGGTGGCTTTGCCTTGCTCTTCTTCATGGCAAGAAGCTGGCTTGCAGCAGGAGTTACAACTCACAGCAAGTTTTGCCTGGCTGAGAGGAGGGTTTATTCCAGGGGTTTGCTGCCTCTTCTGCTGCAATTTTCCTGCTCTGAGTGTATGAAGCATTTGAGGTGAGTTTGATTTCCCTGACATTCCCAAGGGGAGTGAGAGGAAGCCTCAAGGAAAGGCAGAAAATTGAAGATTTAATGACTTATAGATGATCTGCTCAGCTTCCTGCTCTCTGGTAAGATTAAAAGCTTGACCTGCTTCCTATGTATCTCATGGCTGGATTTTTGTTTTATTTGAACAGAGCAATGGCAGGCCTGTAGGACCTGTGACTCTGTTTCTTCTCCTGGGAAACACACTGTAGGGAGCAAGGGTTCATGAGCCAGGCCTCTCTGTGGGTCAGAGGGCAAAGAAATGGGGACAAAATACTTTTTTAAAAGTAGACTTCAGAGCAGCACATGAAACATTAAAATCTTGTTGAAAACCATGTACAGCTGTGTCTCCTCTTCCGCACAAGCTAACGCTCACGAGTCTCCAAAAACTAGGACATGGGGAAAGAGTTTAGGCTGATAAACCAGCAGCAGACATATTTCTAAACAAATTTCCCCAAAATCCCTGTCAGTCTGGAGTGCCACAGACACTTAAGGGCACCTAATTTCTTTCTCATAATGAATTTCATAAATATTAATCCTCCTTTAATTCTTTCCACTGCCCTGTAAAAGGCAAAGATGTTGTCTGAAAGAACTAGATTGAAATATTTGGGTGAGCATTCGTATTTAGGTTTCTTAGTCTAGAATTCATATAAGAAACCAGAATAAAAGCTGATAGACTTTCTGGCCTGAAAGCACAAAACTCTCTGACAGAGCACCCTCTAACATACTGTATGTCTTTTGGACTGGTTGTGGACATCCTCCTATCTCATGCAAAGGCCCCTTATTGTGGCTTAAACTTACTTCTATCAAGTAAGTGAGGTCTAAATTCCTTCACATATAACTACCCCTGAAATGAAAACGCATTTATAAAATTATAGGAGATCAAACTTATAAAAGTTCATAAAGGCATGAGTATTTAAAAGTCTTTTATAAAGGCTTCTAAAAACTCTTACTTGAAAAGAATTTGTCCTCCTAGAATTAATTTCTTACAGCAAACAGGGCAAAATTTTACCACAAGGACAGAGTTTTGTTTGTTGTCTACTCTCACCCGAGATCAAACTGGGTTAATAAACTTCTGAAATATGTAATGAACCTGTCCCAAGTTTACAGTTTATATTATTATCTGATATTAGCAAAATTAAACCCAACTTCATTGGGAAATGTAGCCCGAAGTTTAATTTTTAAGCTGACCATGCAGCAATAGGCAGCAGAGTTGATGATATTACACAGAAACTGAGTCCCATGCTTGTGATTCAAAACATGCTGGGCCATTCACCTCTGAATTTAAAGTGAACTTTAAGCACTTCTTTGGTGATTAAAGAGCAAACAAAGAGCTCCAAAGAGATCACATATATGTTTTAAGTTAGACATGCTTTAGTCAGTTGTTGGATTTTGGATCAAGTAAGCATGCCAGAGTATGAAACCCAATTGGGAAGATATCTGTGAACACTTCAGCATCTTTTACCTGTCTACTCTGATGGCATTTTAAATGTTCAGGTATAGATAGAGATATGAATATACATGAAAGAATTAGATTTTTTCACTATTTCCATTTGGGTTGAATCTAGTAACAGCTTGTGTTTTATCTCAAGAAGCCTACAGAAAACTTATCTTTTCTCCTCCAAAAACACTTTCATGGTACTGGAAAAAAAAACAGCTTTAGACTCACATAAGGTCTCTTGGTTACCTGACCCAACCAGACACAGACAAGTCTTTACCAATTACTTAAGAAGTAAGAACTCATTAGGAACTGGTTAAAAGGAAACTGGTCTGCCCCTGCTCTTTGCACAAGTGACTGGAATCAGGGTTTAAATGAGGCTGTGGTGCTGGATGCCTGGGCTGTGTTTGTAGCTGTGAGAGCAGGGGAGGGCAGAGCTGTATTTACAGAGGTATATGCTATTTAGGAAAAAGTTAAAGCAGGACTAAAACAATTATTCAGCTCCAGACTGGCTTTAAGAGTAAATATATTTTAGACCCTTCAAGCAGCAAGCAGAAAGATGTTCTGTCACTAATGTCTAAAACTATGAAAGTGCAACATTTTTTTCCACTAGTGCTGCAATAACCCACTGTGCAAGGCAGGGTTAAATTTTCTCTTTCATCACTAGCCAGTTACTTGAAGTGCTGTTAATGTCTGAAATAAAATCCGAATATCTCCCCAGACAGTGAGATTCTCTGGGCCTCTCTTTTCTCTTTGGGTCCCCATCCCACTGGACATGTCATCACATTAAATATGTATTATTTAAGTTGGCTCATGGGAGAAGCTGTGGCTGTGCCATGTACTAATGGCCATATTTTCAGGATTACCTACCAGGATTGTACCTTGGCCACTGGCATATTGCTTGAGAGCGTAAGGATAATGAGCAGACTTGCACCTGCCTCTGTAAAATTTTGTTACTAAGTTGCTACTTCTGTATTCTTTTTAATGCCCCTTTGCCCTTTCCTGTTTTATTGCGGGATGCTCTAAAGCTTCTTTGATTTCAGTTAGTATATATGGAGAGAGAAATAACATTTGCTTACCCCAGATAGGTGTCAGGACCCATAACTCCAGTGAGATATGGATGCTTCTGAACAAAGTGTGTGGACATAATGAAACAGAAAGAAAACACCAGTAATTAGAGAAATACTGGTGCTAATGCTTAGCATTTCATGATACTAGTTAACAGAAATTTATTTAGACATTGAGGTCAATGGACAACTAAAGTTCTCATCACACTGGTGTAAGAAACCATTTACTTACATGCCTCACCAGAGATAAAGACTTTAGTGTCTGTGT
>VZTT01020184.1:10032-29387 GCA_013400855.1 Buphagus erythrorhynchus | reverse complement strand
ATGCAATAATAGGTACATATAGATGCTTTCCTAGGGAAATTACAACTGCTGTCTTGCAAATTATGACTCAAACAGGCTTGGAAGAAAGGGCATTTTGACAGGAGTGTAAAATACCACTGGATTTTTTTCATTATAATTAAACATAAAGCTCAGAAGAGCATATTTTATGTCTGGATTGGCAAATTTTCAGGCTGATTTGAAAGCTGAATTACAACACCTAATTGAGAAATTGCTTATTGAACCATACTAGCCACAGTCCCTAGTGAAAATTTGAAGGTGTCTGCGTTTAGAGACTGGGAAGTAAACCATAATGGATTACTAACAGCAAATATGTTACAGCAACAAGCATGATTGTAATGTGCTAGCATGTCCTCAATCCTGTCACACAAAGAAATAAAATCCTTTGCTCTGACTTCTTTGAATTATGCTGCTGTAATTAAGAGATGACAGGTTTTATGGGAGAGAAGAATCCAAATTAAACCTGACCTTCCTGCTGCATACATGGACACCTATAGAAGGAGGCTATGAATCACATTGATGCATACTTGCCTTTCACAGAATCACAGAATCACAGAATGGGTCAGGCTGGCAAGGACCACAGGGGCTCATCTGGGACAACCTCTCTGCTGAACAGGGGTCATCCCAGANAACTTCCTGTGCATCAGTATCTGCCTCTTGTCCTATTGCTTGGCACCACTGAGAAGAGCCTGGCTGAATCCCCTTCACACCCTCCCTTTAGATATTTATTCACATTGATGAGTCCCCCTCTCAGTCATCTCTTCTCAAGGCTGAACAAGGCCAACAGTTTCAGCTTTTCCTCTGCAGAAGCTCAGAAAATAATTTGTATTTATGTGTATGTATCAAACACTGATAGTCAGATTGCTGTGGAGACAACCAGGGACTGTTGGTACTAACAGCCAAGGGCTGTTGGTAATAGGCAAGGGCAGTTGGTATTAACACACTGTGAGAAAGAACATTTCTGCTTACCCTGACAACCTCTCTATTCCAAGTGGTCTGACTCTGCTTCCATCTCCTGTGTATTTCCTGCTTATGCTTGAGTAATGACTTTGCTGTGTCTTCAGTGTTCTCCAGAGCAGAATATCTCTTAGGTTTACTTTTCCCCACTAAACTTAAGAGCCTGGTCTCTCCACACACTGGGCCAAGGGCAGCTGGTGAAGAACAACCTCCACTATCTTTAAAATGCACACCTTGCTGGTAAATTCAGCTGAGATCATTGATCCTGCTTTTGGGATAACCTCAGAAGAGTGAGACCCACAGATCTGTGTAATGAGAAAAACTAGGCATTGCTTCTAATGCATTGCAGAACTTCAGGACCTGTGGCAGTCCTCTCCAGACTCTTTCCAGACTTGCCAACAATGTGAAGTTTCATTAATTTGTGAGGCTAGCCTGGTCAGGCTAATGTATTTGGAGAGAATTTAAGTTAGATTATTAAATATATTTTTGGAAGAGAGTGGGAATAGGAACAGAGGAAGGGCATTTTCCCCATTAGTTTTTCACCTGAAGCTATCATTGTGCAAACATGATTGGAAACAAAACAAGAATAAATGAATACATGACTTCAGCAGGGCCTTAATTCATTTGCTGTCAGGTATTAATTTAAGCCACAACTAAAACAATAGGCTGTTGGGCGCCATTGGTGCAGCTGAAAGCCTAGCGCACATGACTTTTCCACTGGAATGCTTTCAAGGTCTTTTTCCTCTTCCTATCCTAGCTGTGAAACCTTTATGCAAACGGTCTTAGTCACAATTAGATTACATCAAAGAATGTTTGTCTTGGTTTCAAGCCTGCTTGGGCTAAAACCAAGATAAATTGCAAATTGGCTAAAACCACCAACAAACACACTTTTTCTGGTCATTACAGATGAGGAATGTACAGTGCCTTTAGGTCTTATATTTCCACCGCCCTATCCTGTCCTTAGTCAGCAATTTGTTAGGTAATTGGAAAACAAAGTTCAATAGACTGTCTCAGAGTGGGTGGGGATTTTTTCTTTCCCCTTTTGGCTTTTGTGCGTCACAGAGTACTCACAAAGGAATGAACTCACAACCTGACCTGTGTAAAAGCAGGCACACGTAAAGCACAAAGAGAGGAGGCAGTCCTCAGTTCATAATCCTCAGAGACAAGTAAAACTTAACGTGACAAATGGCAAAGGAAGGCAACATTTTTTCTGTCTCATCCTCTTCCTCCACAGTGACAACTGAGGAAAATAAAGAGGTACCAATCGAGCTTGTCCTCCTCTGTTGCTAATGTAAAGCTGCTGTCCTCAAAATTGTCTATGGGCTAAAAATTGTAGCCAAGGATTATTTTGGCAGCCACTTAAACAGAGATCCCTCTGGATGGATACACCAGGACATGGCACAGCAAAGCTGTGGGAGCAGAGTTAAACACCCTGCAACCAGCCAAGGAGGGATTTGAAGAACAGCTTTACATTTACTCAAGTGTTTTCCTCAGGTGTTGCCATGAGATACGTAGTGAAAGTGGGAGCCACGTGAGCCCAACGTCCATAGACATGGGAGGCATGGAAATGCCTTGTTTACACCAACAAAGACTTTTCATTTCATGGAAATGAAAAGTCACTGCTGGTATGAATGAAGATTTTGTCTCTGGTAGCTGAAGGGACTGAGATCTCATCACCTCATGGCTGTGCTGCTCAGTGCCATGCCAATTCTGCTATTCAAGTTTTAAATCAGTGTAGCTCAGTAGACACCCATGGATTTATTCTGGACTTACACCATTATCTTTTAATAGAGGTGGAAAGAAAGAAAAAAAAAAGGAAAAATAGTTAAAGTACAAAAATACTCCTGTCTCGATAGTCACCATGAGAAATATTTACTCCTTGACATTTGCATTGGTCAGTCAGCCCAAAATATATTTTCTCAGAAAACAATTCCATGAAGGTACGTTTTCAGGGACATTTTTTTCAGATTCTTTCCCTTAAGTATTCCTGCCAAGGCTGAAGGTGGCTGCTAATGCCATGCTGAAATCTCTGTTATTTAATCACAGGATGGCATATAGGCTATGCAGAAAAATTTAACAGCTGAAAGTTCAGGATGTCAGACAGCAATTTCAGCTGTGCGCTGCCACATGCAAATGATTAATGTACTCTTCTGAGATGCAGAATAACTGCAATCATCTCTTAGTCCAAACTGCATGAGAAAAATGTTGTTGATGGTCAGCTTCCCAGGTACCTGCAATTGTCTGCTTCTTCACCTTCCCTTTCTAAGCATACTTCACCTCAGTTCCATGTCCATCACTGAAGAAATTCCTCTGGCTTTGATTTTTCACACACCACCATTCTTTAAATAGCAACAAGATTATTTTAAGAATAACACAATCCTTTACAGTCAGAGCAGAGATATGAAGACCAGTCCCTAAGGTAGGGTGGAAACTACAGTTTTAAACATGAAATAAAGAGACACAGCTTTTAGCAGATAAATGTGTTACTACACTTTAATTGTGCATGAATGGTAACTGATACTCTAAATGTCACTTAGGACATTTCATGGTTCTTTTTTTCTAAGAAGCTGTGGTTCAACAACAAGTTGAAGTGATGCTGAGTCCAGAGAGACAGAATATGGCTCACAGTGCTCCCAGGATTTCTTTGCTGATATTGGCATATAGCATGATCTGGTCTGGAACAGTGACAAGAACTTCAAGCTGATGTTTTCATTTTCATAGCCACTGAAGCTGTCACCAGAGACTAATCAAAAATTCAGTATGTCAAAAAAATCCCCCAAACCACTTCATGAACAAGCCCATGAAATATAAATCTGTCAGACTGACTAGACATACGAGTAATTTACAATGAACTAATCTATATTGTCCCATTCAGATCTACTGCTCAATATGCAGCGCAAAATGTCCTGGTGTCTTGGCCATCTCCAGCTGTTTAAGGGACGCAGTGGCAAAAAAACCTGTCAGAGGAGGACAGCTAGTGCCCAAATCTCAACCAGAAAAGCATCATTGGGTGCAATTGGTGCTGCACTGAGGCTGGGAGACTGTCCCCCAGGTATGAAAACACAGATGTGGTCTAGGATATAGTGTATACACTACTTGATGTGATATGGAAGTTAAGTGCAAGCTGATAGATAACCAATCCCACTGCACTATTTTTTGACAGAAGAAAAGATTTTCAAGTTAATTCAATGACTTTCACAGATTTTGAATGCCCTCATGATTTACTAACCACGTGGGCATTTTCTCCAAAGCTTTGAAGTACTAAAAAAATGAAAGTATCACTCTAAAAAATACAATTAACATATAAGAAAGAAATTTTTGCTCTAATGAAATGTTCTGTTTCTGAGGAGGTTGGCAAATACTCCTTTGATGCTTTGATAATGAAGTAGAAATTTATATTTTCAAAAAGTATGGGTGGTTTGGGGTGAATTGTGTCTGTGTGTTAAATTAGTGTCTGATTTCAGGCCTGATTTACAGAAATGCTGAGAAATGCATCTCTGGAAAACAAGCCATCTAACACTGCTGAAAACTTCAGTGAGAGTTCAGATCCAAACAGTTACAAATTTCAGGGGTGATTAAGTCACTGGTGGTCTGGTTTTTATCCCTTACAATTATTGTGATGACTTCTGAGGTTGGGATCTGTTTCCAGATTTCCCGAAAGCATGTGACAGTTCTGATCTGGCATATTCTAGGGTCAAGTGCCCATTTAAATTACTGACTTGACTGAAAAGCATGGATTAAAATAACATACTAGCTTTTACAGAAAAAGGCATTGGCAAGCTACTGCAGCCTACATACATAAGCAATTGCCAACCAGCAAAATGTTTTCAGACTCACTGACAAGGCAGTCTGAAGGGTTTCTTATGATCATTTAGTATTTAGAGAGCTCTCCAGGGTGAAAAGTTTTCACATTATTGCAGTGGACACACAGCTCCTGTTGTACATGTGTTTCCTGATGCCAGTGTGCCATTAAGTGATTTTATGGCCATACCAAGGGCCTGGTGGACAAGGGTTTTATGGTTCTCTGCTTTGCACTGCCCGCACTTACCTTCCACATGCCATATAGCAGGGTCTGCCTTCCTGTCCCACATCTGCAGCACACAGCAGTCTTCTTCTGTGATCATACAATTATTGAGGGGGAAAGACAAACAAATGCATGTCTGGTATTAACTAATGTTATCAAATGCTAATAAATGGATCTCACCTGACAGAACAGCTTGGTTCAGGTGACATACAGCATTCCCCATTCTGGAGCTGTTCAGCCAGCCTGGTTTAGGTCAGAGGAAGGTTGGTGGTGGTTGAGTCTCCTACAAGATCATCTGGTCAAGGGGTTTCTGAATGTTACTCTTGCCTGGAAATACCTTGATGGGTTTGAAACAAACACTCCTTGTCCTTTCTTGAGGCAGTAATCCGAAGCTCACTGCAATGGCAAGATTTCTTCTGAGCTCAGCATCAGACAAGTGTTAGATTGCACATATAAACCATGAGTTCTTTGAATTATTTTTGTGTTGAAATTCCTAACTCTAGGATGTCCCTGACTGCAGAAACAGAACCAATCTCAGTAACAGATAGATATACTCAGTGAAACAAAGAAAACAAAACATATCTAGTGAATACAGACCACATCATATCAGAAACAAAAGCATAAACCAGGAACAGAATTCTGTTTAAACAATTGAACCAGAAAATTTCTGAAGCATTGTACTTTTAGTGTACCTGATTTCTCTGTCCTCATGACAGAGACCCCGGAACCAGCTAGATCTTCCAAGGAAGAAATGTTGTCATGGATTAAGTTTTGAGGGAAAGATTTTTAGTAGACTTGAAAATTAAGTTCAGAGTACCAAACTACATTCAAATTTAAGTACGGAGTCTGTGAGCTACGGAGACCTGCAGAACAACGAGCAGTGGTTTGGTGCTTGGTTTGAGGGCATTGTGGAAGAACTCAGCATTATTTGCTTTTGTAAAGAAACATTAGTCTTTTTTGCATCAAGCCAATAGCGTTTGTTGTCAGAGGTAGTCACAGGTAAAACAAACTATACCTGGGAACATTTGCAGGGCTCCCAGATTCTCTGTATCCTGAATGTGTGACCTGCATACTATTGCATGGTGCAACCCAGGAAAGAGAAGAGAATGATCAAACCACTTTCCCTCCCACCCCTGTGTTCAGCATCCAGAGATGTAACAGCAGCAAAAGAGGCACCCACTGTTAATACTACACTGAGTAGTCTGATCAGAAAGGGAGAGGTGATGGGAAAATGCCAGTCAGTGCTGACTGTAAGAAGACATCCAAGATTGAATTCCTGGCCGACTTGGAGTGTTTTTATAATTGACTTGCAGGTTGCCAGGGTTTGTTTCCTTTTTTAATTTTTTTTTTTTAAATTCACATTCCTCAGAGTGATTTTTTTGTTCCTCTCCCTCACTTCTCTGCACAGTCATGCATCACTGCACGATTTTTCTGGCTTTCTTGGTGGTGTAATGGGGAGGGAATATAGGGGCAGCAGAGAAGTCGCCGCTCGTGACCCGACAGTGTGACAGCCAGTGTGGCTGGTGGGGAGCAGAGGGAAGATTCTCAACAGAGCCATTGCCGAAGTTGGTTTTAATCAATTTAATTGTTAACGTTCTGGGGAGAGAGGGAGGAAGCGGACCACAGACTAACACAGTGGGGTTAATGGAAAGAGAAGTGATAAAATATAACCTTACAGCCTGCTGTGCAGCAAGTCTCTGAGAGATTAGAAAGTTATCAAGCGAGAGAACAATTAAACTGATTTGTAATTAACTCTGCAGAGAGTAAAACCAGCAGAGTTAATGGAAGACAAAATATCGCTTGCTGGGTTTGTCCCTAAAAACTGTTTCAGTCCCTAAAAACTGTTCCACTCCCTAATTCTTTTTCTCTGTCCCCCTCAGCAATGTCAAAGAGCTGGAAAGGAGGATTGGGATGGCCTTGCCCTGGGTGGGTGCGTATTGGTGCTCTTGGGCTTGCTGCAAGCCCATGGCAGTGTTCATCCTGTCACTGCTGCCCAGCACTACAGCTAATCCGTGGAGAGAGGGAAGCAATTACCCCTGATGCTTTAGCTGCACAAATGCCCACCACAGGCATGGCAGGTGCCAGCCATGTCTGCAGCAGAGGGCAGGGAGGAGGCAGTGAGCCCCAGCCCCACGCCGGTGTGTGTGAGCAGAGCTGGACAGGCTCCCCCTCTGAGCAGCCACTGCACAGAGCTGGGCTGACAAACAGCAGTGCCCTGCTAATGACCCACAGGGACTGTGGGGACATGGGCAGGGTAAGGCAGACGGATGGCCAGCAGCTGCTGAGGATGGCTGTCTTAGCTCCAGCCCTGGAAATGTTTTTTGCTGCTCCCTTGTTTTCACAGTCACGTTCCCCAGGCCTTACACTCATGGCTGGGTTTGTTGGAGCAGCAATATTCCTGATTGCTTGTGAAAACATTTGTTTTTGTGGCTTAATGGGGACTTGAAAATAATCATTTTAGAGAGCAATGCATCCTCTTGGAGAGCCATATTTCAGGATGAACCCAGGTGTACTTTAACCCAGCTCCCATCCATGCCCAAAATCCCTTAACTCAAGGCTACCAGCACATTTAACCACAACAGTCATCCTGTCTTTGGTAATAGACTAAAACATCACTCACAGTCTGTTTACTTTGCAGTGTGGCTATAACCTAAACCCCTAAATGCTGCCAGCATGTTCCTGCCTTGCCATAATTAGCAGGGTGAAGTCACTGCAACCACACGGCGGTTCTGTGGCAGGGCACCATGTGTGTGGTGCTAACCACGGCTGTCTGCAGGGAAGATGTGCCAGTCATTCCGGTCTCCCTCTTATCTCCCTGCCCGCTACTTTGGCCACAGAGGTGCAGGAAAGTACCCAGGTGGGACAGAAGGGGTCACCTCCAGTGATTCAGACGGATGAGAGACAATCCCAGCTAACTGAGAATTTTGCTCAGCAGCCCTCTATTTCTGCAGGGTGCATGCCTGTGCTTTGCTGTGTTTTGGGGCACAATGTGTTTTTTAGTTGCAGTTTATTGCTCTAAAGCTGCAAGTAGCCTAAGAAACTACAGGGTGAAGCTTCTTTTACTTTCTGCAATAATAATGTAGCATGGAAGGAAGCAAGGGAAGAAACACAGGAGAAGAGACGAAGCAAGGAGGCAGTTAAAATAAATAGAGAGGGGAAGGGAGAAGTTAATGAACTTGCTCCATCTAATAAACAGTTTCCTTCTCTCTCCCCATGAATGCTTTTGTTTCACCAGTCTGTGCCAGTTTCCCAGTGCTCCCTGCCCCCACCACCAGAGAGTGAGTCCATCCACCACGCAGCACTTGAGCTTTCTCCCTGCCTCAGCAGTGCCGCAGGCAGAGTAGCTACCTTGAAGGAGGGAGTCAGGAAGCTGATCTTCATGGCCCAGACAAACCCCAATTTCTTTTCTCAGTGTGCCAACAGGGATGGCAATTAATGCCAGGGGGGGTGGTGGCTTTAATGATGCGGACACCTGTTCCCTGAGAAATGGCCTCAGCTCTCTTTGGCACGAGTCACTGCTGAGGCTCCTCAGCCACAAATTGCTTTTCCATAAAGGCAGAGCAGCTTTGTTTATAAACTGCTGTAGATAGGCTGGAGTTTTCATGATGAGAGCACAGAAGCAACAGTCATTACAGCCGTATAAATGAGTTTATTTATTCAGCAAGAGCACATCTGCCAGGCTGTCGTGAGGTAATCTGCTGCCGCTACAGCCCACAATTAATGGCTGCTGGGGACAAATGAGACGGGAGAGCAACTTGTGTGCGGGAAGGGAGAGCTCCACCAGTCTCACAGGGGTCCCTGTGCTGCCTGTCCCAGCACGGGCACCTCATGGTGGTGAGGGTCTTCCCAGGGAACACCCCAGGAGCCGGGGTGGCAGACCTGGCCCCAGCCTTGATTCAGGCGTGCACAGCAGGAGTGTGCTCCAAAGAGGAAGGCGCTGGGAGCGCAGCCGCAGCAGCTCCACCCCAAAATGAGCACTCTAGAGGGAAGGGCTGTTCTTGCTTATTCCTCTGGATGTTAAAACAAGAAGAATAAATCTGGGCTAGAAACAGAGGATGGATTCAAGACTAAGATTTCAGATCCAGACTGTAAAAATGGTATCCTTCAGGGGCTGTTAGGATTCAGAGCTTTGACTTGATTCACCAAAAACTTTGGAACAGTTTCTTGACTCTGTATCACTTTCTTGGCTCTGATTTTGGGGTGGGGGTGAGTGCAAAAGAGGTGTTAATCCAAGGGTTTGGTTTGGCCTCTTGCTCAGCTGGAAATGAATACACTGCCTTGTGGCACAGCTCCTGCGGGCAAGTTGCAGGAGATTAGTCGGCTGTCATCTGTTTGACCCAATGAGGCCTGAAGAATTTGCTTGCAATGCCACTAAACTTGTCAAATGCTGAAACATGAAGGACAGATGGAAATAACTGTAAAATGCTGTAACCTGGCATGTCACCAACACTTCACAGCTTTCATACCGACTGCCAGCAGTGGCAGAAAAAGACATTAATGGGAAAAGTGAAAACCTAGAAGACCTCTGTTACAGTAGGCAATGCTGAGAGAGGTTGTGAGCTTTTCTGCACAGCTAGGCCTGTAATCTTCTGAATCGCTGGAGAAGCATGGCAAAATAAGAGTGTCACATGCAAAGACCAGACGGAATTCCCCCATCCTTTGCTTTCCACCTCCAGGGGAAGGTAGAAGTGACTGGCAGTCCCAGCTGACATTTCTGCTGCTTGTCTGGTCCCATCCAATGGTCCTGACAGATGTTTTAATCTACTGTTTGAAGAATTACTTCTGCACAGCTCTGCTGTTCAAACATCTGTTTCTGTTTAGATAGACAGAGGCATTTCAAACTGCACTGGCCATGCCACACACTGGGAATTGTTTAAAAGGCAACCCAAGTTGCTTACATTACTCAGTTACAGCATGAGGAGGATTTACTGCAGCAAACCTTGACATATTTTTAAGCCCTGTAAAATAGATCATTCACAAAAGGGAACCGTTTTGCTTCCTAAATACATCCTTTATAAAAGGGGGTATTTACAGTTATAAATCCATAAAGGCATTGCTGAAAGGCCAGGGCTTTTCTACTTGCATCCGTGTTCCCATGTCAGGGGGAGAAATGCTTGTTTAATCATGATTTCACTGTCCTTGGTTTTCCCAGCTTTTGTAGTTGAGTGTGTGTGTGTTTTTGCTGTACCACTTCTTGCCCTACCGTTGTCAACACCCACTGATTACTCCTGTTCCAAACAGCCCATGACACGTTGCATGTCGGAAGATTTCTATGCTGATCTTCCCAGTTTCCCAGTGGAAAGAAACAAGAAGCAGCTACATTTCAGACAATGGTGAGAGCTTAGTATCACTAAGCCAGTTATATTCAAATTACTTTTTGCATTCTTAGCTTCTGTGTACCTACCATCTTCTTTAATTACCCTTGAAATTAAAGATGTTATCATTTCTCTTCTTTTTCTCTGACTTGTCTAGTTGTTCAAGCCCCGAAACACAAAGCAGATGGCAAGATTTTCAGCTGGTCAAAAATCACGGTATATCACATGTAAGGAATATCCTGATTGCTGACCATCAAGTGAGAGCTGCCATCATCCAGCCCTTTGCCTGCATTCTTGTAACAGGTGGAGCACTTCGTTAATGCATTTGGCTGATTTTCAATGGTGAAATATTCCCCCAGGGTCCTGGTTTTAAAAATAGCAGAAATCGGAGCTCTGCCTACAAAGGGATAGAAGGAGAACACTGTGAGATCTTGCCTCTTTTGTCCTACTGGGAATTGCTGGGCTAAAACCATACACTGAAGGATCATGCTGCTTGTTTTCTTTAGCGTCCTTCCCCCTTGTCTGTGACTTTTAAGATTTGTGAGCCAAGGAGATGAGGAAGAAGTCTCCCTGGTTAGCTTTTCTTTTCCAGTTACAGGCTCCGCTGACAAGCACCTCTCAAAATCAAACATACAACAATACTTTTGTCCTTATACACTGTTTCTATTCTCTATTAACAAAAGAATAGGCTAAAAGGAAGCCCTTACATAAACATGAACACACTGGGTTGTGGCTGGCTGTGTTTCTGTGCACCAATGGTACTTCTATGCTATGCAATAGTCAAAGGATTTATTTTCCTTTAGAGGTTTGGTTATAAGACACAGCTTATCAAAGTTCTTAACTTGTGCAACTCTAAGCCTGTAAATAATACCAAGCTGGATGAGCAGCTCACCTTCTTTAAATTTGATTTGTTGAAATATGTTCCTCATTTGGGCCCTGCAGTAATTAGCCTGGAAACAGCGAACAGCCAGTTGCATTGAGCTGAACTTTTCTTTCAAAGAAGTGCCAAAAACAATTGAAAGAGATTAATGATATTTCCTGAGATCCACCTGTTGCTCAGTTTCCCTTCAATTAAGCAACAAAGGGGAGGTGCGGGAACCACTTCTTGTTATAAACACAAATTAGTATTCGGACAAATGAAGCTGGGAGGAGAAAGGCGAAGGCAAGGAGAAACAATGAGAGAAAAGCAGCCTGGGCTTTATCACGGGCTGGCCATGCGCAGGGGCGCTCAGGAAGAGGCACATTCCGATGCGACGCAAAGGCTGGAAGAACAATGCAGTCCTTCCTCAATAAGGCGTTTGAACACGCCAAATTATCCCTCTGGACATTATATGGAAGTGAAATACATCAAAATAAGAAAGGAGGAAGAAACACATTTTTGCCTTGATGAGGCACAGCCCACGATTTGCTGAGACATGACAATGGACTTCTAGTAAAAACACCAAAGAGAAGATGAAGGTTTTTTGGGGGGAGCGTAATTGCCTGCCTGTTCTCTGCCACTGTATGAATGTGCCTTGGGTGTTTCAAGCTTTTGGATAGTGGTCTCTGCTCCTGCTACACTCCTGACTGCCTCTACATCCCTGTCCTCTATCATGCACTTCTTTGACAGTACTCTCCATTCTAACACCTTCATTGACGCCTGTGATCACAACATGGGTTTAAGGAGCTACAACCCCACTGCAGCACTATCACTTTAATGCCTGTAGGCACAAAGCAGAACAGATGACTAATTCATTAGTCTTTGGGAACTACCGAGTACCCAAGAGCACCTGCACAGTGTCCTGGCCTCCTTCTGTGGAGTTACTGCTCCATTAAGCAGTGGCTGTGCCTCTTCTCACCACACAGTATCTGAGGAACCAGATATTTACTGACAGCTGCCAATGGGGGTCACATGCCCTGTTCCAGTAAGAACTTTCCCCACAGTTGCCTTACCAACTCCCTCTGTCCTGCCTGTGACCAAGGATAATGGTTATGGGAATGATCCTTAGCCATCTCTCTGGTGAGCCAGGATGAGTTTCCTCTGGTTCAGTGGCCCTTGCTTTGCTATGGGTAAGGTGTCCAGCTCTGGTCTTAGACTCTGTAGAGAAAGGCACCCCCTGTTGGCTTCCCTGTTGCCATATGGGATATTCCAAGGCTCCTCCAAAAAAAGCCAGGAGTCAGGAGGGATTTTTCAGGTATCCAGGATATTGGGAAAGAAAAAAGGAAATCCTGAAACAGGCTATCTTGTAGCTCCTCCATTGCTGAACAGCATCTGGGCTTTGCAGAAGGCTTGGCTCTGTAGTTTTGACACTATGCTATTTTCCTTTAGCTCCCTGATAACACTTTGACATCACTGCCAGAAGCTTCACTGAGGAGCTGTGTGAATGTGTCCAGAACAGCAGAGACCTGTTTGCTCTGCAGTCCCCCACAATGTGCCACATGCAGCATTCTCTCATCCCTCACCCTGCATGTCCTTGTCTACCCTGGAAGGAAGCCTAGGTCTATGCTCCCTCTGCCTGACATCTGAGGAACCACTCCTGTGCTATGCTCTGAAAAGCCCATTAGTCCCACCCTGTCAGCACAGCCTGGAAAAGCCACTCCAACACTTCTCCAAAGGTGTTACTTAGGACATATTTCACACCTCATGGTCATATGTCTTCCAGACCCAGGTGACATACAGACACTGTTATGGGAACTCACCAGAGACTGGTGGAAAGACCACTTACGACCTTTGTCTGGGAACCTTGGCAATGCTTGTCAGTGCTCTCCTCAAGAGGCTCACTTATTCCTGAGTGGTTTGTAAATTCAGATAACCCATGTACTGCCCAAAATATCCCTTCCTTCACTCCAGAGATCTCCAGAGGTCCCAACACCATGAGACACCACAGCCAGGTACTTTCCCAACAGATCAGGTAAGAGCAAGTAATTGACTCTTCAGGAGGAGGCTATTCTGCTTTCAATTAAGATAATTTGTGATGAGATTACACCGGCACCTATGCTTGCGAAGGATTCAGTCTTATTCAGCCAATGCCATCCCTGGTGATGTCCATTTTGGCAACTGTATCCTTGCTTTGACATGAAAATAGTTGCTGTCTAGGTGAACGTTCACTGAGAAAGGAAGTGAAAAACCTAACACTGTCTTGTAAACAACTAAAGATCATGCAGGGCAGTCTAATTTGGGTGTATTAATATGAGGCTCAGTTGGGTATAGAGGTGACAGGGATCTGGTGATGAGGTGACTGTGAGCTGGGATAAAGTCACAGGGACCAAGATCTGCTAATGACACCAGCTCTGGCATCATGTTGCCCAAGGAGAAAGTTTTCCATATGTGTAATGTTTGTATGTTTACATCTATTTGCATCTTCAAACTGCACAACCACTGTTCATACTGTTCTCAGAGCCTGCTGGCATCATGTTTTCACAAGTCTGCAAAGTAGGGGCCAACTCCTACTCGGACCTTCGAGCAATTTGTGAAGTTCTTTCTTCAGAAGCAAAGCTTTGTTTAAAATTGTGGTTTCTTGATTAAAAGCTCTATGGGGCAATTCCCTATTTTACATGAAGGTGGAAGAACACAGAAATATTGCTACAGAAAGAAGATAAAGTTTCAGACTGGATCAGATTCATGAACATATGAAAAAATGCCACCATTAAGGAGAATGTAAATGCCCTTGAAAAATGGCCATCTCTCCAACTCTTACATTTGGGTTTTTTCTTGTGTATATGTACTAATAGCATTTTACTCAGTGAGAAAAAGCACCTGTGATAGACAGTTCACTCGGCCAACCATTCCATCAATGATTTATATCATATTAGTATGAGATTAGGATCATCATGTGATTAGGAACTGTCAATAAAGTCACAGTGTATCACCTTCACATTTTTTTTAATGTTGTATTGAGCATGGCAATGAATCCTGTGCGCTGGGTTGGGTTTGTCTGAGCATCTGGTACCTGTTGCCCAGTATAAAAATCTTTGTGTAGAATGTAATCTGTATTTTCAGATAGATATCTTGCGGATCTTTGTTTGGGAAGCAATGCACATCTTTTGCCTAGATACATACATACATATTTATTCAATGGTGTTATGGACGATAAGTATTCCATGAGATTGATGGAGACCGAGGAGAGGAGCTCCTCTGCTGTGTGAGACCTCAAGAACTCTGTGAGATGCACAGTCCTTTGTGGGGCCACAGCAGGAAGTTCTTTGCTGTGCCTCACACAGTCTCAAAGCCCACTTGTACTTGCAAAGCTAAAAAGGTGTGTATGTCTGGGACTGGGGAAATGGGAACCTTCCAACCTTCCCATCTTACCTTGGCTCAGTTTGACATTATTTCTACCCAAGTAAAAGCAACAGCTGATTATATATAATAAAGATAAATGCTACATTACAGTACTGTGTTTATTAAATCACTGCATTTGTAGGGGAGTTCCTTGGCATTGTTTGTCCGTGATATAAATATTTTAAGTCTCTGTCGGTAAGTGAGGCTGGTGTGTGTATATTACATAGTGTACTCTCTTATCCGGTTAAAAAAAGCAACAGATGCAAATTGTCCAAACAAACATTTTGTTTCTCCCCACAGCTGGTCTGATTGTCATCATTCCTTCCAGCTTCAGGCTCCTTCTCTGCTCTTGGTCAAACATGTTACATTTACAGGTGTGGACTACACTGGTGAGGAACAACCTGAGCCATGGATTTCCCCCTTTCCCCACTGCTCAGACAGTCTCCCACAAATTCAGCCCAATGCTCCACCAGAAAATCAAGTTTATATCCATCTACAGTTCTCCACTAGAGCCCCTTTTTCTTTTCTACTCCACAGTCGAGAGAAGAGAGAAGAGTTTATTTCCTCCCTCTTTGCAGCAACCACTTACATAACTGCATTTATGTTATTGCATCTCCTCTTAGTCCTCTTAGTCTAAACAACCTCAGTTCTTTCAGCCTTCTTTCATAGGTTATGTTTTTAAGCTCTCTCATTGCTGTTCCTGGATTGATTCCAGTTGGTCCACATCCCTCTTGAAGTGTGGTGCCCCAGCTTGGATAAGCACTCCAGCTGAGACCTTCAGCACAGAGGAGTTACTTTTCTTGCCTTATTATGATCAGCACTCCCATTATACTTTGCATTTCACTTTGCAAAAACAGAGCAGTTATCCACTACTGAGGGGAAAGCAGACTTTCTCTGTGTCAGAAATTACCATTTGCTCACAGAAAGTTACAAGAAGATCACCCCAGTTACATCTGAACTAAATTGTAGCGTTCTGCTATGGCCTACTTCATGGTTCTGAGCACTTCATGACTCTTAAGAAGCCACTTTCTGATGAAACTGGGATTTGAGTTTAGCAGTTGGGTCTATCCTGCTCCACAGCAACCAGGTATTTATGAATGCCCCCTCAGATTAGGTAGGGGCACCTAAACAGAGCTGAGATGTAAAATCAAGGCTACAAAAATGACTGGCAAGTTCAGCAGGCAGGAAGGAGATGGCTGTGGGCAGTGAACAGTGGGGTCATAGCAGCTACCAGCAAAGGACACCCAATTTCTGAAAGGGATCCAAAAGAAGTGGACTTGAGGAAAGGTAAATTTCACTTGGCATCAAAACAAATGCCTAAGAAAGAGTTTTTTCTGATCTTGCTGACCTTGCATTGCACAGATGTCATCACACAAAATAAATATGTCAGAATTACAGGAACACCCCATCAGAGACTCACACGGACTCTAGCAGCACTCATGGATCCTTGTGCTCCGACATCCCAATTGTGTTCAATTCCACAGAACAGATTTCAGGTTAACAAAAGAGTTAAAAATTAGTAAAATGCATGTAGGTACAGTCAAAGAAAGTGGGATGGAGCCACATTTTCAGTGGATCAGAAAAGGTGAGTCAAAACTGATGATTGCCATGTGACAGTGAAAAAAATGTACTTGAAAGGCAAGGCTAACATAGGGGCTGTAAGACCAGGAGTGTCCCTGGTGAGTAGCAGTGGGGGGCTCAGGGTGTGGGGTCAACTCTTCATCTCAGAATCAGCTCCCACAGCATCCCCAGCACCTCTCCACATCCAGCACATACAGTGTTGCTTCATTTGAAAAGTGCTATTTGTTTTACAAATGAAAAAGCACCAGAAATAATTTGGTACAAAGATGAGGAAGTGAATATTACTTAAAATTAAAAATGTAGCTGCTTCTCTAGCTGCTGGAAAAGTATTTTCTCCTTCACAATCCAAGCAATTGAGAAGGCCCTTTGTAAACATTTAGAACCTTAACTGCAACATTTTTCATTGTCTTATATTAATGAAAAGTGGATTACTTTGGCAAAAAGTCAGATGATATATGAATTTCAAAACTAGAATTGTTTTCTGTTTCAAGGGTGATTATGAAAGCTATTCAACAATAGATACTACAGTAAGAAGCCCAGATAGATTCAAGGGTTGTCAAAGGAGTGACCCAAGGTCACTTAATTCACCACGATTTTTATAAAATAATCTTGATGCACAGGTGATGCTCTGATGAATTGGGAAAGAATTTTATGTTGCTTCTACATTAAACATCTAAATTGGATAACCTGGTGCCGGATAATGGAGTGGTTCATAAAAGATGCAAGCAAGAGTTGAAATTTCATTGCTCTTATTAACACAATCAAATGAGCTTATAGGAGACAGGGTTTACCTAACTAATCAACTTTTAGACATCAGAGTTTAGGTAGCCAACTTTTTAAGCAGCCATCCAGATTTAACAACAAGGGCTAAAGTGTTGATGAAATTAGTAATTAATTTTGTTATTTTATGGTATCATTTTGACTGGAAAATGACTGCAGAACATACTGAAGGGTGTAAGTCTGTTTCCTTTTTCATGCTACCAACTCATCTTATTTTACAGACAGCGGAAGGCCATGCTTTGTTTCTTTGGCTGAGTTATAGACTGGAAAATCCATCTAGGGTATAGATGCTCAAACTTTTCTTCCTGCCTCATGAGGACATTATAGCTCTATTTGGAATGTACCTTTAAGGTTTTCTGAGCAAAAGCTTCCAAAGTACACACACCACTGGCATCTCCAATCAGCCCTGACTCCTTGAGGACGGTGATGTGGGAGGGTGGTGACACGTACCCTGTGCATACAACAGTGACTGCTAAACTCCTGGGGTCAGTATCCTAGGAACAAAGAATTTAAAATACCAAAACAAGCCATAACATTTTAGCAAAACCAGGATGCTAAACTACTCATCCATTTCCAAAGTATTTTCCAGCAGAAGCACTGCTGAGGAAATTAAGAAAAGCAAGGCTAAAAATCAACTTGAAAATAAATATTTTCTTGGAAGGGGTAAAAAAGCCAATCCATCAGCTTACACTTTCTTTTGAAAGTGACAAAACCACCAGTGATTAATAAGTGAACACAAATTCACATGACAGAATCTCTTACAGTACCACTTACCATATATATAATAACATGTAGTCATTTGTCAGCCCCTGAGATAACCTGAAGGCTGCACTTTTGTTTAGTAAATAATTTTTCTAAGGAAAGTCAGTTTAGGCTTTGGATGACTGAGTTCTCTGGTGTTGTTTCTCAGTCCAAGATACATTTCCCACTGATATTCTGGTAAAACTACTCTTTATTTAATAGAAAATACAGTATTTAACAAACACTCTGCATTTTGTATATTTACTACTGTTCTTCATCTGATTTTTTTTCCCCAACTTATGTCAAGCTAAAAGGCATAGCTGAGTTTAGATTCAAGAGTGATATTTGAAAGTCCAGAGTGAATTCCATATGCTGTACTTGGTTCCTGGTATGACTCCTGTGGAGAGTGCTGGAAAAAGGAGCCCAGCCCATGCCCATGCCATGCCTGTGGCACAGGGGTGGAGGATTCGCACTCAGCCTCACCCTGAGCAGGGTTTGGTGTGGTGTGATCCTATGGGCATTTGCCAGAAGGCTGGAGGAGGGCTGCTCCATGTGCAGCTTGGCAGGGAGGTGAGGGCAGTACCTTGCAGCTCTCAGTCCTCCAAGATTTCCCTTAAGCTCTTTAAGGCAGGGATGGTGCTGAGCAGGAAAGCTCCACTCTTGAACAAGAGTTCTAGCACACAATAAAATGAATCTGTTTTTGATTTACATTCTCTATGTATTTTGCACACATTACGGTATTTCCTAGCACTGCCTTAAATATGTGCAAATGTTGCTTGTGGAATATTTACATAATTTTTAACTCTTTCAGTAAGCCACAGTTCCTGAACCCATTCAAACACCTCTTGTACTTGTGTCGTTCTGTGGAGTTTACAGGCTTTTTGCTGAAAAAGAAAGACAGACCAAAGGTAGGATATAATCAGGCTTCTGCACAAAGCTGCAACAGTGGGAAATGTAAATAATCTGCTTCAAGTCTCCTCCTCTGAGCAGTGTTGGCTGTTACTCAAGCAGGTTGTGTATGCTGGAAATGTCTTAAAAATAGTTTTATTCCAATTTGTGTCTCACTGAGCTGCCTACCTGGAGGACACTAAATACCATGCAGAATTGTACATTTTCCCCAATGGAAAGTGAGTGCAGTGTGCAACCACTGCTTTTCTTGTTCCCAAGAAATTTTAGCATTAGAAGTATCCAGTGTAGCAAGCAATGCACATCTTACTGGGAGTTTTCCAGGAATGGATTTTGTTCTCAGAGGATGGCTTATTAACAAGCAGAAAGCAGCCCAACAAATTTTGCATTCACATAAATAGACATAGGATTGCAACAGATGGGGTCTGTTTAGGTTTGGCTTTTTTTAACAGCACGAGGAAGGGTTCTCAACTAAACTGCATTAGATGATCCATCAGCAAGAGGGTTCAGTCGAAAGGACTGAAAGGGAAAAAAAAGTCCCATTCATTTACAGCTACAGCCATCCAAGTTAAAGCCTCTCTCGCCTGACAGCAGCAAGTGGCAAACTTAGGGAAGCAATGGGTCATGGGAAAGGTCCCATTAGATCAGTGGGAGCACACACTAAACAAATACAGTCACATGGATGCACACATTTAAATACTGCCCAAGGGAATATGTGGACATATGTTCAGTGTGGCAGCCTCTAGGCCTCAGGAAAGCTATGTTTAAAAAAAAA
>VZTT01020184.1:0-10017 GCA_013400855.1 Buphagus erythrorhynchus | reverse complement strand
AAAAAAAAAAAAAAAAAGAATTCCATCAATCAGTCCCTGGGCCCTGTGAAGTATGAAGATGAAAACTGCAAAGGAAACATATGCTCAGCTCTCTCCACCAGCTGCCCCATTAAGCAGCACTGCTCTGCAATACTGCCCTGGAGACCCTGCAACTTCAATTCCAGTCTCCCTTTAAGCCCAGATGAGAGAGAGAGAGAGGGAGGGAGAAAAAAAAGAAAGAATTATAAAGATAGACTAGCATCATTTAGCTTTTTCTGTGACCCATGCTTTTTGCCAGTGATAATGAAATTTACTTTTTATGTTGGTCTCTGTCCTTTTGAAGGAGCTGACTAAAGCCTATACAGTAGTAGAAATGCTATTAGCACAGCAAAGCAGGGAAAAAAGAAAAGACAGACACAAACTCGAACATGATAATCTGACTGTGCCAACTCAGTTGGTGCCAGCCGGGGCTTTGTGATGCCATCTGCAGCGATACTGTCACTGGGGCATTTCCCTGCCTAGGAAAATGAGATCAAATCAAAGAAATGGGTCTTCATCCCATAGCACTGTACCACTTGCAGATGATAATTTAACCATCAGATGTGCTCCCTCTCTTCTCAGGGCCCAGGCACATTGCCACAGTGTGTGCACAAAGCCTCCTCCAGGATCTGCCCAGAGGCAGGCAGGTCAGGATGGCTGTGTCCTGGGCTGTGCCCAGGGGGCAGGCAGAGCAGGGTGGCTGTGCCCAGCAGTGGCAGGACAGGCTGGCACTATCTACAGGGCTGGCAGTATCCAAGCTGCTGGCCTTGCTTTGGGATGCAGATCTTTGTCATTCCATTGACGAGGTGTCAGAGTTGCTTGGTTTGGAATAGCCCTGAACAGCTGGACCATCCAGTTCTGTATCCTCCCTGGTGCCTCTGGAAAAGCCACAGAAAGGGCTTGGGATGTATCAGCATCTGCTGTTAGCAGTAGTTTCAAGAGACCTTGTTCTTACCTAGCCTTGCTACCCAAACTGAGCACAAGATTTGGTTTCTTATCTTGTAGCAGGCAGTAACATCACCACTGCAGCAGCATTTGCAGGATGTCATCTGAGAATGTGCTTCAGCCCCCAGAGAGCAAAGGGACACTTTGAAGGCTGTCCCCTTACTTAAGGGATCGCCTGCTCCCATGTGCCTGAGAATATCTTTCCTAGGAAAAGGAACTCTCTGCCCTCTGTTTCCAGACCAGCCCTCCTGGCGGCCTTGAAGTATTTCTTTCAAGAGTCATTCTCCCCATCAGAGTGGGATTGGATACAAGCAAAGCTGGCTTTTGGGGCACTGCAGTGTTTGAAGCAGCAATGTAACCATGGATCTGGTGCCCCATTTGTACCTACTAGAGTCTGCTGGCCCTGAGGGTACTGGGAAAAAGCAGAATACCTGCTGGGGCAGGACTGCAGGGGAATCTCCTTTTTATGACATGTTGGAGGAGAAAACCCTAACCCTATGTGAATATCCTGCAACCTTTCAACCCCCTTAGAAAGCTGTGGGGAGCTATGTTGTAGGGGTTTGCAACTGGCTCAGTCCACACCATGCAATGCTGCCATGGGCCCTGATAAAATGCACCTGGCCCCCATGGAACCTTTTCTTGCTCACAGAATTTGCTCTGTACTTTGGGAGCATTAGGTACAAGGGCCAGATTCCTAGCTTTGCTAGGTAGGAACTTGTAAGGGTTGTGGGAAGTGAGGAGGCATTTTGAACAGCAGAAGAAAAGCTATGCCATAGTGACTGATGCAGGTTTTCCACCCTGATGTGCTCAGCGCTCCTTGCCAAAGCCTCTTCCTGGGAGCAGTGGCTGGGAGCTGGTTAGAGGGTGGGGAAGAGAGGTGTGTGGTCAGCAAGGTTTGAGCAGAGTAACATTTGTCCCTTGGCTTTATACTGATGTCCCAAAAGATTTCATCCCCTCCATCCCCCAGATCAGCCCCATTAATCAGTGGTGGGGAGCCTCCAGAAGTGCAACCACTCCAGAGGCCTCATGCTGACTGGACACAGGGAGAGACAGCCCCAGCCCCTGCTGCAGCACTGGGTATCCATCTGTTCACTTTGGGACAGCGTAAAACCCAGCCTAAGATTTCCAACTGCTTGACATTTTCTTTCTGAAAGAGAAGACCTTACATTTTAACAAGAAATACACAGGCTTCCATTAGTCTGTAAGCTGAAATATGCAGCTTACCTCCATTATGGACTTGCTGAAAATTTAAAAGATATTAATAATTTAAAATCTATCTATCTATCTATCTATCTATCTATCTATCTATCTATCTATCCATCCATCCATCCATCCATCCATCTATCCATTCATGCATCCATCCATCTATCTCAATATATGCTTGGAAAACTGCTCACAGATAATTGTCACTCCCTGTACAGTGCTCCCCCCTCCTTCTCTCCCCATGCACAGAGCCCTTCACATACAACAAAGAGGGAGGCAGAAGCCTGCATTTTATGTCCCTTTTGACCTACAACATGGATCTGTTCCAATCTAGCAGGTAATTAAGTGATGAGGCATCCTTTTAATCCACATTTTATGTTCACAATCAGGTCTTTGGGGTATTGATATAATTAAATCATGTGATCCCCTATAATGAAATCCTTAATTAGGGAAAATATAATTAAACTGGATTTCTTAAAAAACTGAATGTCACAGTGCCTAAGTGTGTTTTTCCTTTAAACATGCAGAGCATTTTCTTTTAAACATGCACAGTAATCAGACTAAATCTCCCACTGTTTTACTTAATTTTCTGTTTAAAACACCACTATCCATATTTAATAAGTTTAAATAGCACAAAAAGATTTGAAACAAATTTTCAGGTATATTTTTAAAATTAATTCAATGCAAGATTATCAGATTCCAGACATTTTACTTTGTATAGCAGAAAAAAATCTACTCAAGCTGAGACCTGTGTTTGGCAAATCTCATGCTCATAACGTTTAAGATTTCAATCATGAAATACTGAAAATGAGACATATTTTTGGCTTCTTTGTTTGCTTTTTAGCATTAAAACATTTCTTTATAAAAGTTCCCATGCAGAGAGGTGCTGAAGACCCTGAGGAACTATTCCTTCCCTGGTCCCTAACCTCTCACTGGAACATAATTCAGCAAGTTTTTGTGGGGGCAGAGGAGGGGGAGACAGAGCAGGGGACATGGCCCACCTCTGGCCCCTCTGTATCTGTCCCTTTTTGCTGCTCCCTGTTGGAGTTTTAGTTTTCTGGGGGCAGAGATGGCCTTTTTGTCCTCTGTTGGTCCAGCCCATGGCACAGTGCCACCTTGCTTTGTACTGAGACTTCGTGGTTTCTCAGGTGTTGGAATCAGTGTCATTCAGAAAGGATGAGGAGCAACAGTCCCCACAACAGCAGGGGGGTATTTTTGTGGGGTGCACACCTGATACACAGCAGATGTGTATTTAACAGGTGGGCGCTGCAGAAACGAGAGGATGAGCTTCCCAGGATAGTTTTGTGAGTGTAGAGACATCCTTTCAATGCTACCCGGCACATTCACCTACCATGCTTTCCTGAGAGAGCAGCAGGAGCAGATCATTTCTTTCTTATTTCCCCGTTTGTGCTCACAGATGGCAGACTGGTTACAAAAAAGCTTTGAGTGTCGAAGACCCTAAACTGACAAGCATCAGCATTTCCTAGCTGCTCAGGGCTGCAGGCTTGGCTCAGGGTCACAGGTGCCAGGGCACCACCTCAGCAATGGGCAAACAAAAAGGCTGGCTCTGTTCTCTGCATCCTGCCCTGGATGCCAGCAGGCCTTTGCTGCCAGTCCTGCTTGTGGGGATTCCGGGCTAGTAGTGATGCTGTGGCTCCCTTTGAGTTAAGCAATATGTCTTATGTTGTATCCATCTGGAATGAAAAGGGAATGGAGGGATGGAGAAGGCAGTGTGTCTGAAATTTCTGGAAAACAGTCTTTGAAATAAGAAATAATTTAATGTATGGTTGCTCCAACCCAAGTCAGTCTGTAACTCCATGCCTCTGTGTGCAAGGTAGTGGTTGCTCCCCAGCAGCAACAACCTGTCTGATGGTGCACTTGACAAGGTGCCTCTGGGGCTCCTGACCAGGCTGAAACTGCAGCCAGAGCTTTCTCCCAGCCCTGAAACACTGAGCCATTGCTGCATCAGGACTGACTGGCTGGGACAGGGCTGGCTCTGGAACTTCTGCAGTAATGACAGACATGGCACAAGGGTGTCTAGGACTGGGGAGGGAGCCACACTAAGGGAATCTTGGCAATATGTTCCTAGAAAACTTGAGTGAGGAGGCTGGGGTGCAAGTCCAATATTGTGGTGTAATCTCCTGCCTGGCAATTGCTGTACTTGCAGAAAAGCCACTGGCAGCTGTGGTTTAATCCCTGGACCACAGGAAATAATTTCTCTTGTGGTTATGTGTGCCCTTTAACACATTGTGTCATGTCTGTGGTGCAGAGTGAGATAGAAATGTGGCTTCCCTGCATGCATCGATGCAGCTACCAGTGTGGAAACAGAGCGGTGATGTCCTTAGCACCAGCTTGGGATGTGGGCAAGCAGCACACAGCAACACAAGAAGGAGAAAGCCAAGCATTACAGGGCCAGTACAGCTGAGTACCTGCTGCACACAGTGCACACACAGCCTTTAGCTCCTGGCAACATCTGGGGTCAGAGGGAAGCAGGGGGCCAACACCCTGCTCCAGTGCCACAGGGAACCTGAGGCTTTCTGCAACTTATGGCTCCTGCTGTAGTGAGTGTCAGCAGGAGCTGAAAACCACCACCACAGGCCAGGCAGCCCACACAGCCCTCCCCGTGTGGCAGCCCTGATTTCCCAGTAACACCAGTGCTGCTGCACTGGGTCATTGCTACTGGTGTCATTGTAAACCAGGATGCAAAATGCAGAGATTAAGAGGAGGTGAGAGACAGCTTGCTTTGGCTCACGTGAACCACATGTCAGTTCAGCCCATGATAGTCTTGTCATGTTGTCTGTTGAAAACAGGAAAGAAAATTATTCAAATGTGCAGACTAGGTAAGCTGTAGCATTGCTGAAAACACGTGGTAATCACAGCACACCTCAAACTGAGCAAGCAGCACCATGTCATCTTTGACAATTTTTTTTTCAAAAAGTGATAAACCACAACCTTGACTGGACAACACTTTTGTCCTATAATGGCCATTGAAAATATTTATTTCAAATGCTTCTGAGGTCTCAGTTGGGGCAGTGAGCCTGGGTTTGGGCTCTGATACTTGAAGGCAGGCCAAAATTACAAAGTTGAGGCACCACAGAAGGCTTCAAGGAGAGATTGACAGAAATAGGTTTGCCTTCCCAGAGAGGATGGAGAGTAAAAAGGGCTACAAGGAGAACATCCCTGCATATAAAAGGATTGTTCTTTTAATGAGTAAGATCAGCCATTCCTCATCACCTCTGGCACTGTGACAAGATTAACTGCATTATGAGGCAACAAAGGAGATAAAAGCAATGCTGAGAGAAAAACATGATAACTAAAAAGGAATAATAGACTTGTTTGGTGCAGTCATTGGATACATCGTTGGAGCAGGGTAGTTTGTGAGACCGAAATCCCCCTCACTAATATTTAAGCATAGGGTCAGGCAAACCCACAGCCTCAGGGGACCAGAAATGGATCCCTGCCAGGGGTTCTGGGGGTCCTTCCAGCCAGCATTTCAACAGTGCTGATGAAAAATAGCAATGAACCAACAACATTTTCAGGTTTTTTGTTGTCATGGGAAATGATGTTGAGACAGCCATCTTCGATAGATTGTGTATACCATCATGTATTAAATTAACCTACTTTCCTGCATACACTTTTATTTGTCTATCTTGCTGTAATTGTTTGTGTTCAGCAAGAGGAGATTTGAAGGCTGTTTATCTTCAGCTCTAATTTGCAGCCTAAAAAGAAGCAAAAAGGAAGACTTCCCATGGCTATATACTAGCTTAGACAATTGAGTATAAAATATTGTAAGTTGAGTAAATGATTCAGCGTGTTTCCCTGCTCCATAAATAGCATTTTTAGCTGATATGACCAAGAGAAATTCTTCCAGTGCTTCTCTTTTCATTCTACTTTCCTTGGAAAACAAGTTTGCCCCAACATTAGGGACATGTATTCTCACACAGCAACATTGCTGTCCATGGTTTTGCTAAGGTGCTCCACCCGAATATAGTGGCTGTTAGTTGGAGTTTGGTTTTGGGGCTTTTTTTGCAAATAACATCTCTTAACAATTTGTTTTTGCTGTTGAATGTTTTATGTCTTCTTGCATTTTTGTGGAGGATTTTAAGCTTCTTTAATTTTGAGATGTTTTATATGATTCTCTCAAAGCAAGAAAACCAGCTTCATTGTCCTCACTGTTGTGCACATGCCGTGCTGATTTCAGGTTAATGAAACACCATGCCAGAGCTAGGCTCAGACCACGTGCAAAGTTCACAACAGCATCCTCCTCCGTATAGAGATCCAAATGGAGCCTCTTCTGGGCACATTTGAAGATGCTACAGAAATGAGCAATCTTGTTTTTCCCCCCTAGTCTGCGTTGTCTGCCTTTAGAACCATGAGATGAAAAGTGTGTGAAACACCCAACAAGCTTAGATGAACGTGACTCCTAGCATTAGCTTTTATCATACTGAACTGCTGCTGATGTGCATGGCTTTCCCAGAGAGTATGAATCTCCCCAGATTTTAACAGCAGGCCCCAAAATGATGTTTCCACAGAATCAACACTTGAGGCATTTGAGTGGAGTTTCTACACTTAACAAATTTTGTGCTAAACTAACTGCTAAGGCGCTCCCAATGCCAAGTGCCCTACTCTACCCTCCAGCTTCTTCAGCAACCAGAGAATAATGGAAACTTTGCCAAGTGTCAACTATTTGTTTGATAACTGTCGTATGCTTCAGGAAGATGAATTGTCAATAGTTGTCATCTCAGGAGAAATGTTTAACAAGAATGTGTGTTTGTTTAGCAAAGCTAACCAAGACTTGGAAATCGAGCCTTCCCATAACACACATCACACATGGAGTCCCACAGGACCTCACACACCGGATTTGCTTCACTCTACATACGCCTCAAGCTCAGCGCTCTCAAGTTTTATGAAGATTTTTCTCAGGGCTTAATTTGATGCAACTAGCAGCTATTTTTTTTAACTATCCAGAAATTGCTTGCTTTACAATTTGCTTCACTGCTACAATGTTTGTGGCTTGAAATCATAATATCCACACTGTTCCTTTTCTTCAAACATTTGCTTCCAGCTCTGCACTCTGTGTGATGCTCTTTAGTGGCTTCTTCACATGTTCCATTCTCACAAAACAACTTTGCATTTAATTAAATGTACATCTTTTTTGCATCTAAACATCAGGCTTTTATTGACAAGTTTGTTTTGGCAGAGAGGGAGCATGGTAGAGGAAAGCTAATTACAAATTGCTTCTTAAGCTAGGAAAAAAAGCCACCATAGTATATCAGTGAGACTTCTAGCAAGGAATAATGGATGGGAAAGGGATTGCTTCATTGGACAGCACAGAAAAGCTTTATACTGGGTAGTGTTTATATGGGTCTCTCTCCTGGAGCACTCACAGGAATAGACTGCATCACAGTACACTCAACTCATTTTATCTTGTTTATAGCTCTCAGTGGGGAAACACTAAGAACTAAAGAGCTAAACAGGCTCACCTTCACTGGCTATGGAGAAGGGAGAACACATTATTTGAAAGTTTCAGGATGTATGTCCCTTTCTGTTCCCTCTTCTCCCATTTTCAAAGTATACCCTCTTTTCCACTGTTTCTTTTATCTTACGCACTTTTCCATATCAGGGGAGAAACACCAGTTAATTTGGCGGGCTCAGAGCTATCCCTGTGAAGACAGGTCATGCTGCAAACCCCCAAAACATCTTCCAAAACCCAAACAAAATCTACTTTTAAGACACTTTTTTTTTCCTAAGATCCCTGCAAACAATTCACTTCTATTCCTTGGCAAGCTTGCAAACTCTGGTCCTACAGCCTCTGCCCTCCCTAAATCTTCACTATGCAGTATTGTCCTCAAGCACAAAACTTATTTCCTTATTACTGGAGCCAAGAACCTTGTTCTGCTGATTGCAGGAAGACAATGTCACAGATAAAAGCAGGCATATCATTCTTTTAGCTGCAGCACTGCTCTCCCCAGCGCAAAACCCTTTTCACTACCCAGGACAGGGGAGCCCTCTGTCCTCTATTTACCTCCACCTGTCTGATTCTGGCCTCACTGGAAAACACCTGCAGGAGCTTTACTTCCACCACCCTCACTGTAACCACGAACTCTGTGATATTCACAAGGATAGCATCATCTGCTTCAAAGCCACTGACAATTTTTCTTGCTGGCTTTCAGCTGTTAATTGAGAATTAAATTAGCCTGACACTCACACTGTACAAAAATACATTGTAACTTGAATTCACACTGGAAATTCAGGCTTGTGTCCTTCTGGCACTATGGGCTGTTTTGTGAACTGTGTGTCTAGAACACAACCCATTCTACTGCCATGTTGCTGTAAAAGAAGGAGTGATGCCATGTGGAGGACAAAGATAAAGGCACATCTAGGTAGAGTAATGCGAAATTTCTTTTCCTTTGAAATATTTTCTAAGAGACAGCACTATTTTAAATTCACAGGCAATTGGAAAGGACAACAGTCCTGTATGATTAATCTCACTGGCAAAAGATAATTAAGATATCCTCTCTGTACTGCTAAGAACATGTAAGTAGAATTGTCTCTGATCTTTACTTTGTTTTATGTTTTGGTCTTTTTTTTTCTGGTATAGCCTCTGAGAGGCAACAGCCAAGGGAATTTATAGCAGTCAAACCTGTGCCAGATCACATCACAGCTGACATTGTACCTCCAGCAGCGGCCTCCCACTAGATGCTCCTGGCAAAGACAACAACAGAAAGTGCCAAAACAAACCTTGCTCCCTGTGGGCAGTCCCTCATCCTTTAGCTGCAAAAATACCAGGATCACAAAGAAATCAAGGGCATCACTTATATAAAACTCTGTGAGGACTCAGCTGATTGAAATTCTCAACAAAACTCTTGGTGTCTTTCAAAAAGCAGACTTAGTCTAAGCTCCCAGTGAACTAAAGTGGATTTCTCCTGCCTCTCAAGGAATTAATGGACCCCACATCACTTTTCCTAAGATACTTATGGGAAAAATTTCTTTTAAACCTTCTAGCAATTGATCAGTGCCCTAAGGCATTGCTTATTCTGCTCTTCTTTTATTAGGATCTATTCCCAGAAACTGTCTGTTTTCTTGTTTTGCCCACAATGCAGAGAATTTTGCAGGTTGACCATCAATGTATTCATGAGCCTCTTCTTATATTGGGTGTAATTTTTCTCTTCATTTGTTTAACATGATGTTATGATTGCCCAAGAAATACCTCTAAAAGGAATGAATTAGTCTTCCCTCCATATTTCTTAGGTATCCAATAATTATTTTATGATAAATCAAAATTAAATAAGCTCAAGATTTTCAGGAGTTTGTCTTCTCTTAAAATTGTTTTCTGATCAAACGTATACACAGATTATAAAACCAACACCACCGTGATCATCCTGTCTGATCTTCCCTGTAATACAGTACCTAAAAGTCCTCTGAATCAAGTAAATTATCTTTTTTTCTTTCTGGGAGGTGGGAGAAGAGATGAGAAAAGTATGTGCTTTGAAATTTTCGGGTAATAGAGAATCCTCAGTAAGTAATTTCAGTGGTTCATTGTCCTCTGTTGCAAATCTACCCTTTAGCTTACATCTGCCTAATTTCAATTCCTTGCTCTAGGTTTTGTTGTCCTCTGGCAGACTGAGGCTGATGCATTGCCAGATTTCCTTTCCCAGGGAAGGTGCTTGGGCAGGGCAGGAGCCCTTGCTGCTGCACTGGAGATAGACATTTCCTTGTTTTCCACTCAAGACTCTGGCTCTGTCTAGCTCCCTGCCCTGAAGCCTGTCTCCCTTGCAAACTTTGCTCTCCGACAATCTTTGTATACAACACAGCTTTCATTTTTCTTCCAGATCACTGATAAAAGTATTA
>VZTT01020181.1:16444-27459 GCA_013400855.1 Buphagus erythrorhynchus | reverse complement strand
CTTTTTTTTTCCTCCCAGATAAAGGTGTTGTATCCAAGACCTAATTCATTTTTCTTGCTCTTGGAGTTGGCTTTATTTCCTCACCTGGATAACCACAAGCACATTTTTGTGAACATTAGGTAACAAGAAAGCTTGCTGCTAATTCTTCCTCATCAGAGCCTGGGGAAAAATCTGAGCTGTTGAGTGAAAGCTAAAAAAACAAACAGAATAGATGGGAGGGGGAAGAGGAGTGAGAAATAATTCAGGAGTGAGTCAGTCATGCTCCTCTCCTTAGTCACCTGTAGTTCTGCTCTCCAGACACACTGGAGATCGAGAATAAGATGCCTGCCTTCCACCTACCTCCTCCTGACAAGGACTTGGAAAAAGAGATAGGGCAGAGTTTGGGGAACCAGCCACTAGAGAGATGCTCATTTGCCAGAGTAACAGAGCTGCCAGTAGCTTTGTTTGTTTCCCACCTCCTTCTGTTGCCCCTGCACTATTTTGCAGTTAAATCATCTTGATTCAACCTGTTCATCTGCTGGTCTGAGTTCCTCTAATGTTGCCCTGCAGTTTTGACACCGTAGGGGGTTGCCATGGAGAAGAGGGTGATGTCATTGACACAAAAAGCACCGAACTTACAAATACAACAGGAACCGAGCTATTTATAAGAGCTGCTTCTCTTCCTCCACTCTTTGCTGGGGTGGGTGGAAGCAAAGGCAGCAGCTCCATTCTTGATGTTTCTGTCAACAAGTCTCAGAAATGAGTTTTCTTGTCAAAAAATATCCCAAGCCTGTGAAATTACTGAATGCTGTCAGCTTTTGGACTTCATTCATTAGCGTTAGATTTATCATTCCAGCTCCTCACTGGGTTTGAGGTTAAATAACACTCATGTTTGTAGAGTAACTTCTGCCCTGAAAATCTCTGCAGCATTACTGAGATACAGCCACTTCTGAAAGGAAAGACAAGTCACAAAAAAAGAGGGGACAGAGACACTGGTTTATGTAAAGGCTTCATACTGTTTATAACCACTCAGTAATAAGTCATGGACTCACAGAACAGCCTGAGCTGGAAGGGACCCCTGAGGATCCTGTGACTGTTGGTTTGGCCATGGCTGTGTGGGATATCATTGCACATCAACACAACTCTCACAGAATGAACATTTAGTGCGTGAAAAAAACTGCAAAACACAGAGAAAAGGGAAGATCTAAAACTTAGAGAGGAACAAAAATAATAATTTTAGAATGCATTTGGAATAAGAGGGTGGTTTAAGAAGAGGACAAGCTGTAGCCAGTTCAGGTCACATACAGGTAAAGTACTAATCCAGGTTGGCTGTTTAGGAGTAGATACAGATGTGGCAGAACAGTCCAGTGCCTTTACTGGATATCAAGGAACATATCAATAAGTCATATCCACCACTGAATTCTGCAATATTCCAACAAAATGATTCCTGAGTGAATGATAATATAAAGTATTACACTACAAAGTACATTACTAGTTTAGCTTCAAGGAACTGTGCAACTCAAGATACTGAAAACTCAAGAGAATCAAAAGCACTGGGAAAACAAACATCAGCTCAGGCCTAGAAACTGAACACTAACATTTGTCTTTTGTCAGCATTGTGTCACCCAGCTGCTGCTCCTGGTTGGTAAATCACACTTCCATACCAGATGGAACCATGAGGTCAATAATTAAATAGCTTTGTATTGTAGTTATTACAAAAGGAAAGTAGGGAACAAACATTTCTAGAACTAACAAAAGGAACAACATTCTTCCTCAGTCTTTACTGAATGACCTTGGTATTCACGTGTTAATAATTTAAACTATTATGGGAATGAAACCTTGAGATTTCTAAGCTTCCAAACAGCTTCTGCTGGATTAACTGAGCAGGGGGGCAACGAGTGTGAAATAGTAAGAACCGAAAGAATGAAACTGTTAAAGGAGTTCCATGGTCCTTGTCAAGCTTTAAGGATGATCTGTATAAGCACAGGCACATCCATATGACTGCAGCGCCCATAGCCCAAGGCTAAAGGAGAGACTCCAACCACCAATTCCACACCCCACAGGCAAATAACTCACTTGGAATAAGAACTCAGCTTTTGCACATCGAGGCATCCTGGCAGAAATCACTGGGGCACAGCAGGGAGCTGTACCTCAGGAGCTGCACTTTAGCCCAAAGGCATTTTGGAATATTATTTGGGAAATCAGCAGCAGAACAGAAGGAGGATACAGAATTACTTGCTGATGCTCATGCAGGAGGGGTGATCTATCTTCTTTAAATAATAAAATCACGAAAGTTGGAAAAGATCTCCAAGAGTTCACCATTAAACCAGGCAATCCCCAAGTGCCACCTCTATATATTATTTAAATCCCACCAGGGACACCAACTCAACCACTTTTTACTAAAGAGTGCCCCAAAGTCCCACAAGGATGGAGATTCTCCTCAGCCCTTTTTGTTGCTCATTTATTTATAGAAGCATTTTTATACTGTGTTCCACAGCAGTACCCAGATTAAGTTTTAGTTGGGCTTTGGCCCTTTTAATTTTGCCCCTGCATAACCACAAAACATCCTTACAACTCCCCTGAATTGCCTGCCCCTTCTAGTTCGTGCTAGAAAAACCAAAAATCCTAGTTTATTCTGCGAAATCATTTCATCTGCTAGCAAAAGCTCAAGCTAACACTTCTGATAATGTACCAGTTATCAGGTGCATCTTTCTCTTCTGAGGTTTTCTTAATCTTTCTGTTGAACACAGACCTCAGGCTGGGAAAGTCTCAGATACATATATTCTGAGTGCATTTATCTGACAAATTTTAGGACATTTCCCAATTCTCTCAGAGTTAGGATTTAAAATCTACAAATCACATACCTTTGAAGACCAGCAGACAATGAATACCCCTCACCCTTCCTCAAGCTTCCTTAAAATGATCTCTTCAGAGCAAATGAAGTGAGTTTCAGAGCTCATAATGAATTTGCAATTGCCTGCAGGTGTACCTTAAAAAGCAATTAGATTCTGTAACATTATTGGTCACTCCACAGCCACTAAGGAGGTAACCTGGACCACCTGTATTTCACAGATGTAGGCAATGATCTTCATGAGCCCTTAGAAACAGTGGAATCAACTCCAGCTGCAGCTTCCAGAGCTTAAGAAGAAAATAGCTCACTCCTGTGGGGTTTGTTCCATGCACAGCTCAAGCACATTTGATCAGCCTCCATTTTTTACCTTTAGTATTTTTGGGTGCTCAGTGATTTCCTGCAAATATTTCTAGACCCCTTTGCGCTTAACAGAGTGGACATTAACAATTTGATTCTTTCAGTTTCTGAAACTGAATGTCTATCACATTCTTGTTTTCCTTTGTGCAGTTTTATTTACATAATAGGCATTAAAATTTGCCATAGCCCAGATTCCATCACTCTATTTTTTTAGTGATAACCTCACTAGGACTTCTACATCTGGCTGTCACACAATTTCATTCTATCCTCTACCTGGTGTGGAACATTTTGTCATGTCAGGATTTATAGATCCCTCTTTTCCCTTGGAAAACATCAAGACAATTTTCATCTCCAAATTTCCTGTGGGTAAGGCTGGTGTGTCTCCTACTTCATGACACGTCTATGGCAATCCCAGCCTGCAAGGTCATCTTTGCAAGAGCATCCATGTACCACACGATTCAAAATGTGATGCTCAGGAAAAGCTTGTTTAAGGTTGGAGGCGGTCACTTGACAACAGGGATGTCCAAAGAGCTCCCTGAGCTCCTGTTACATGTTGGTACAATCAGCTCATGGCATAGGGGAGGCAGAGACTGACCTGTGCAGCAGAGTTCCATTGAAGCAGAAGTGGGAACAAACATCAGAAGAGATGACTGCTCATCCTTGTTATACCTGCTTGCTCCTCTTCATTATTTGTGTGTTTTTATTACAAAGAAATTTGTAATGCCATTGGCTGTTTCTTATTTTACAGCATTGGGGGGGCAGTTTTGTGTTGTCTGGGATGTACATGAAGAGTAAGTGACCATGGGCAGCCATATTAGATGAAGAAGAATTAGCACAGTTTTTGTTTAGAAAGGAAACAGATGCCAAGTCAACAAAAAAGTAATAGTGGAATATTGCAGCTTTGATTTAGACCTCATTTAAGTAAAGACAAATAGGTTCACTTACATATTTTAAGGACCTGAAGAACAGATCTCCTTTACTGAACTTCTGCTGAGAGCTCTTGTCTCTGTTCAGCCTGTTCTCAAAAGCTTTCTGTGTGAATTAGACACAGTGAAGTTGTTCTGTACTGGCTACAAACACGTCTTATCTGAGAAGTCCTTGGGATATTTTGGATACTTTGTTAGGAGCCTTTTCTTCCTAATATACCTGGTATTCAGCTTAGTGCTGCAGGATATAAACTGAAAAAGTTACTAGTGAGAGGACAGCAAGTGAGATTCTCCAGATTTTGTATAGAAGGCAGTTAGAAGTCTATCAGCAAAAACAAATTTCAGCTAAATAAAAGAACAAACAAGCCATCTTTTTTAGAGCTAGCAGAAGTTAGCTATGCATTGGACTCCTGAGTGCTTGACCAGTGATCTTGGCTCTAAACTCTGGTTAGAGATAGATCACTGTTTATCTGCTAGCTCAAGAGATGACTAATCAGTGTACTACAAGAAGCATTATTTAAGGCATTAATGGACCAAAATAAATTCTTCAGCAGCAGTTTACAGTCGATATTAAAGCTGGTCTACCAGGGCATTTAGGTCCTATTCCTGAATTAGAAGGATATATAACCTGCTCAGAGGAAGTGTAAAAAAAGGCATTAGGAGTCCATGAGAGCAAAAAGAAGACAGGACAAAGTAAGAGGAACAGTGATGGAATATGCAGAAAAAAAGCAGGAGAGAAGGTGGCTTGAAGCAATGTGGAAAAGACAAAACTGAGTTCTACCCCAAAATTTGGAGATAAAACAAAAGGGGAGAACAAAACAGAACCACAGCTGGAGAATTCAACTAAATTAAAAAACACAGCCAATTTGGTTTCTTAGGGAGAAGAAATTGCTAATGATGCAGTTGTCTACCCTCACTTTCCTGTGTGGGAGAAGCTGCAAGGAAGTAAATCCCAAGTCTGAGAAGTTTCCTTACACTTCAAATACATAGTACCATCTTGGGTTTGGATCTGGTAACTTCTGTTGTCTTGAATAAAATGAGGCCTTTGTAACAGATTTCAGTAATGCAGTACATAAAAGGTTAACACGTATAACCATCCACAAAACCTCCCACAAAAGCCTGCCAACACTTCACTTAGGGCAAATTGAGATTTCAGGGATGCCCAAATCCAGTCAGCAACTCCAGCCCTTGCTAAAGTAAACAAAACTCTTGCCTTAAGAAGCAAAAAGGTTTATGTGTGCAGCGTTTCCACTCATGACTTCATCTACTTCTTCTTATGACAACTTTCTATGAGAGCACATTCTGAGTAGAATCATTCAAGTTAGATTCAAGTGTTCAGGAAATCCCATGTTGTTATGAAAGCTGCCACCATATGAGGGGCTTTTGCATCCAGCAGTCACAAAATATTCCCAGTCACAGAGCAGCACTCCTGCATGGATTCTAAATGAAGTCTTTTGAAACCATTTGATAGCAATGTTAAATATGACACTCACTACCAAAACACAACTTTATTGATTAAACAGTAATTAAAAGACCAACTGAATGCAGGACAAAGATATTTCAAAGAGTGTGGTGCAAGTTAGTTGTTAAATTTTTAAGGAGCTGTACAAGAGGGGGAGGCAGCAGTTAAGACAAACAATTTTCTCTCGCAAACTCCTCCAACACAGAAAGGTTCACGTAGAGGCTCAGGAGGTTTTCCATGCACTCATGCAACAGAAATATTCTTGAGCAAGTCTCATGTGAAGTATTGCAGAAATGGCTCCAATCTTTATGTTTACATTTGAAAACATAAGAAAACAACAACAAATTCTTCTCTAGAATACAAAATGTCTTTGTCTTCTATGAAGTCACTGGGAGTTCACCAGGAGGAAAGTTTCTCCCACAGCAGCTAAGGTCAACAAAAGTCGTTCTTTGAAAGAGCTGTCAAACATTTCACTTATTTCCTCTCTCAACTCCCTCAGCAGAGGTACTGTGGACTTACCATCTGCATTCAGAATTCTCTCAAAAAGTTTACTCCAGAAATCACTGTCAGGGGTCCTAAAACAAATAGAGCAGTGTTCATTGGAACAGTACACACACACAAAACATGTCTATCAAGGTCTCCATTTATATTCAGCACTAAACATCCTGGGAGAATCATGCCTGTAATAATTATATCACTTACATGAGTAAATATAAAGGAAAACTAGAAATGTATTGTTCATTTTATATGTATGGGTCCCATTCTCTTTCTCCAATAAGTTTCTGGATAGTAACTACACAAGTCTAAACCAACTGTTTATACAGTTACCTCTTCTAGTATACCTGACCACTACCACCATTCACACTAAGCCATGGCAGTTTTGTTTTAGAAGAATTGTCAAGAACATTTTTGAACCAAACAACTTGGGGAACTCCTTTCATGAATAAATGGCACAGGTAAATCTTATTTACCCACTTGCAACCTAAGTTAACAGGGCAATATTAAAGGAAAGCTGCAAGAAAAATAAAAAAAAAAATAGAAAAAGGTGGTATAGAGCCAGTTTTGCTTTCTTTTTTCCCTGCCTTCCATCTGCCAGAGTTCTGTATAGATAATATTTTGGAGACAATTAATAGTAATAAATCCCCCCTCTCCCAGATGTACCCACACAACATGAATAAAAAGGTTAAGTGACTCATTTAAGTCTCAGAAAACTGATATTAGAGCAAACCCTTTGTTCTTCAGTCTTGCTTCTACTGACTACTGAAGCACTTTTCTCCCTGGAGCTAAGAGTTACAGTGGCTTTGAAACAAATTATCTGCCTCTGCTTTATCTAAGTGACTCACCAAACAGCAGCAGCCAGTCTCAAAATGAATCCAGCCTGTACTATTTCATTGGTAACTCTTATATTCACTAAAATAATTAAGTCAATGCAGAACCTAACCAAGAAAAAAATATGCAAGATTTGAGTCCATTTTCTTTGTGGGATTAGATGAGCAAGAGGTGTGGCAGAGGAGATGAAGTGCTGCTAAGGAGGTGTAAGGAGTTCTGAGTGACAAAAATAGTCCTAAAAATTCAAATGCAGCTTCTATATCCTGCCTCACATAAAGCTGCACAGATGAAGTTTCCTAAAATAGTACAGTGAAAACAGAAAAAAATCACCATATCCATTCTTTAATAATGGTAAAACCCCTCCCCTGAAAAACAGGCTGTCATCACTATACTAGGAGATGAAAAAACCAACTTGATCAGAATTTACATTCTACCTGCTCCTAAATCTCTGCTACAATGTTTCAGTGTTTTCCATTCATTCTGTCACCTTTTAAGTGGGTTCTCTTTTATTGAAAGCCATTGACCTTGGAAGAAAAATGTTGTTCTCTATCCTGCAATTCCCCACTGCTTCAGTATTTTGCTGAACTGGTAGTAAAATCAGTAGCTCTTGCAGTCATTCTGCTATATCTACATTTGTTTAATAAAAATAAGCAAGTCCTGTTTAAAAAGCTTTCTTAAGATAAGGGGGTCATGATTGTTGTATTTACAGTCAGCCTTCTAGTTGTCAATACCTGAATTCTCAGAACCTTTTTTGAGGAAAGTTATTCTGTCAATACCATCCTTGAAAAAAAAACAAAAATAAAACCCAAAACAAACTCAAATGAACCTCAAATAAAAAATCACTTTCCAAATCGCTTGGAGACCTTCGAACACAAAGGACAGAAGCAATGTCATCTTTACAAAAGTAGAATTACTAAAAGCAACAGGAAGAAGAATCCTGTGTCTTCAGGGGTGTTACAAGTGTCACCAGTACATGTGGCTGTAGGCAAAGGATGAAGAGCAAAATTGATCTCCATCAGCTGACTCTTCTCCCAGGGAATACTTAATTGTGGAACCTCTTATGGTGGATAAAGGCTCCCTTGCAGCAGTGAATTTGCTTGTCACAGATTACTTGAAAGCTTCAAACTGACCAGAGGAAGTGTCATCAGTCAATAAGAACCAGACAGTCTAAAAGATCCATGTGTGAATGGAAACAGATGCAGTGCAAATTCCTTATTCCCACATAATGAAATGCCTCATTTGCACTGCTGATATTAGACTTCAGTGCAATGTGTAACTAAAGCTCCTAAGCAGACATTTCTTGGAATAACTGATATTGAAAAGTAAGTATAGATGATGAATGGTAAGTCCATAACACTTTCAGAAGCAAAGCAGAAGAGAAGGTGGAAAAGAAATGCCTTATTTTGTACTCTGAACTCCAAACTATGAACCAATGCATGCAGGTGAGCAAGAAGCCTTTACAGCCTGGTTCCAGCTCCACAGATCTCATGCCCAGGCTTTACCTTCTTCCTGCTGTGTCTCCTTTAGCCCTTCACAGGTCTCACTCCTCAAGGCTCCCTCCAAGTTCTATCTCAGCCCAAAATCCTAATTTTTTCAATCCAGCAACCCCAGCTTTGACTACAATTCCTTTCCAATTAACCCCTCCCCTCCAAACTCTACTGACAGTTGGCCCTATCTTTCCCAACTCAGACTTACTGTTCCTCCTGCTCCAGTTATCCAGACAGTTACTGCTCTTTTTCCCATAACCACATCCTAATCAGATCCCTGACACCATGTCCCAGCCTTCTCAAATTAGTCCTTATGTACCTTCATCTGCAGTAGCTCAATTTAATCTCTTGCAGAATTTAAAAAAGGATATCATAGTAGAAAACCAGACATATACCCAGTAAAGAAAAAAAAAAAAAGCATTTTTTCCTCTGTACACAGCTTAAGAAGATTGGATTTTTTCCAAAGGCTGAATACAACAAACTGGGAGATGGAAGCAGTGCAGGTTGCTAGGGAACTGGACAACTCCCATGCTGGTAGTAGGTTTTCTTAAAGCAATGGTCTTAGGAGTGATCCATGATCCTGAATCAGATACCTGTCCAGCAACTGCTGTCATGAGTGCAGAGTTCTGGAGAATTCTTATGAAATGCCAAGGCAAAAAAACCTGCAGTATGTGCTTAATAAAATAAACAAGTGTTCAGTCTAAGAACAAAGAAAGGGCAAAGGAAGGCAGAGCAGACTTATAGCCAAAACACGTGGCTAAAAGAGAGCAGTAAAATTTAATATCTGAGACAAACACCAGCTTCCAAAAAGCAGCTGTTTGCACACTTGCATGTTAGATGACAGTTTAAAATTCTTTTCTTTGCTGTACAAGTGTACTGTTTCTACAACTGTTACACCCTGCCATCAGGGCCTTAGTAGAAGGAAAAAAAAAGCAGAAAGCCAAACGAATCCATTTCTGAGGCAATATGCTCATGTGATCTTTGCCCCCCTCACCACCCACCCACTTAGAAACTTCTCCAAGCTTGATCTGTAAGGTACAGAGAGACTAAGTCAGTCTCATCTGAAAGCATGGAAAAAGCAAAATCATCTCAACTGGATTATTCAAATTCAATTGAAAATTGTCTCCTACACAGCACTGAGACTACCAGTGAACAACTCCAACAACTTCACAATTTCAGTTACCAAAACTAACACTTTTTGGCAAAAATAGCCCCAAGTTGTTGTACATTCTAAGCTCTGAAGACAGTATCACTATAAAGAAAATTAAATTAGATGTCTCTTCTTTCCCAGCAGCTCCCTCTGCAAAAGGACTTACTTTGATAAGTTTTGGCTGATTTTCCAGATGGAATTCTCCTGATAGACCTGGATATGATCCCCAAACAACATCAAATGGACTATATCTGCAATGCCAACCAAGTCTACCTGCAATCACAACAAACATCACAAAGTTCAATATCTATCACTTCCTGCTCTTACTGCTTTCACACATTTAAGTCGGAACCATCTTTGCACTAGAATCTTCCAGAGACCTGTTAAGCAAGAAAACTTCAAAAGGTAAAATTCTGTTTTCATTGTAGGTTTATAAACAAATACACTAGTTACAATCACTGAACAGCACTGCTAATCCTTTCACTTAGTGCCAAAGATTTCCATCAGATGCAGAATTTTCTTTATTCAGTATTTATTGATCAGAGCTTTCCACAGCAGTGTAAATTTTAAGTTAAGAAAATGGGTTTTGTAAAGGAAACACAGAAATTAAGATGTCCTACTAAATAGAGACTCACCTGATAAGGAAGAGAACTTTCTGCCAGAAGCTGTTGTCCATGAGGGGTCTGAGCTGTGGGAAAGTTGTAGGGCAAGCTGACTTGAGGCAGTAGCCTCAAATCCAGACTATGAGAGAAATCCACCATCTTCAGAGCATTTGGCACCTCCTCATCAGAAAATGCATCACAGATCCTGAGCAAAGGAAGCACATGAAGCAGAAGACAATCCAACAAACTTTTTCTTTCTTTTAGAATTAAATTTAAAAGCACAGTGAAGGTGAGTCTTAGCCATGTCAATGCTCCCCTCTGATGGCTGCTGTCAGAACTACTGCTGCAAGGGCTGCCCTGGATGGCAAGAGCTCACAGCAGAGAGCTTAGGGATGACACTGCTGTCTCCACAGTAAGCAATAGGAAACAATAAAGGGTTTCCTATGATGATGCTATTTTTGTATTTGCCACAGTTACCTGAAACAAAGTTTGTGGACTGTGTGAATAGTGTGATGCCTTCTCACTGGTCCTGAAATTATGAGGCAGACACAGGTGATAAAAAGGGGTTACCTTTGTAAGGGTCCTTATGGTTCATAACACACCATGGTTATGGTTTCATAACACGGATGAAAAGTGCCCAAGATGCACACATAACAAAGCAGATAGAATTTTTATGTGTTTAGCAAATTAGCATAATTGACAGGAATCGCCAATTAGAGACATGGGTGATGAGGTAATTCCCTTCTGGTTCTACCCTTTTCTGAACACTCCCCTCGGATTATGAAAATGTGTCTCAAAGAGCTGGTTTTCAACCTTGGCTCTCAGAGAGCCTCACCATGGACCTTAGGGCTTGGAGACACTGAGGAATTTAT
>VZTT01020180.1:30736-43312 GCA_013400855.1 Buphagus erythrorhynchus | reverse complement strand
GCCAAGTCATGTTTATTTTGAGAACAAACACTCAGAGAAATAATAGAATTATTACTTAAGTAACTAGGAAAGTAAGTTATGCTGCAGACTCATTGCAATGGTTGGGGAGACATACTGAAAGCATTCTCAGGTAAAATTATATCAAGACTGCTCTTTTCAGCCTCCTTTACTTCACTGTGTAAGGTTGGAAGAGACAGATTCCAAATTGTTATCCGAGCAAAATTATGCTAAAACATACCACAGTCCCTAAATTAGAAGTATAATCAGTTCAATATGTGGAAGAGAGTTGCTGAAAGTCCCTTTAACTCAGATAATCAGAAACTGTTATTGTAACTTCATTGCTGCTTAATTTTATTACTGCACTGGAAAGATAATCATCTTCATCTTGATCTGTCATCTGTACTTCTTGAATTTCTGCCTGCCACATCTTAATTAAAAGCTCATTGTCCTTCTAGTGGAAGTCCTATATAAATGTTCTGCTTATATTTCTCATCACAATAATTTCTACTAGCTTGTTCCTTTTGCTTTTCTCAATCATCTCTCTTTAACATTTATTGTTTTACTGTCTTCTGGAGTTTTGCCTTTTGACTTCCTCTTCCTTGTGCTTGTCATTACAATTAGCACAAATTATGGTGACAAAATTGGACAGAAGTTGAAGAAAAACTACAATCACCCCTAATCTAAAGTAGTATTTATTCCATGGAGAAATTTCTTTGCCGTGCAGTGAGCAGCAGGACAGAAGCCACAGCAGATACAAATCAAACTAACAAGTGTAACCTTTCACAGAGCTGGTACAGTCTGAATGATATCTGTCAGAAACAGCCTTTGCTTTGTGCAAAGTTCTGCATTAGAATGAATATTTCAAAGATTTTGCTGAAGTTATGAATTTTGATCTAATGGTCTTGGTCAATGTAAACAGATTTTAAACGATAAAGTTTAGGTTCTGGTTTAAGCATAGGATGTCAGTATTACCAAGACAATTGCACTGTTTGGGAACATCCCAATAATGAGAGTTGTTGAAAAATTACACTGAAAAGGTGCTTATGTGCTTAACCTGGCCATGGAATTTATATGTCCATCTTAATGAAATTAATATAATATGCTCTCTATATGTAGTAGAATAGCTGAAGTCTGGAAATACTGTACTTTGAATGATTATGTCTGGAACTAACTATTCTCTTACGAAATAGCTCTTTCTGGAAATCAGGTGGCCTAAAGGCTTGAGCCAGAGGTTCCATTCAGATCAGCTGTACTGACTGATAGTCAGAAATGGCCTTACCTTTCACTAATTGCCACAGAACCCATTTATAATACTAATGGGTACTAAATCTTCTGAGAATAAGTTTCAAAACACTGATTATGCTTTCTTTGAAAAAGTCACTCTCTTTTGCCTTTCAAACTTCATTTCTAATAACTTTGTTGTGTGCTCAGTTCTTCTTGTACAACGCATAGTGACTAATCAATCCCTACTGACATGTTTCTTTTTATTAATGTATGGACATGTTATCACATTTTGGTTCTATAATTCAGGCTGTGTCTTGCACTACTTAAAGCAGGAATTATTCTGTAAAAGAGAAGGTTGTATTGTTTCTACATGACTTTTAAAAATCCATTAAACATGTATTTCAGTGACTAGTAATTGAAATTATACACTGGCATAGTGATATTTCTCCATTTACTGTTTAGTAATTTCAAACATGCTAGCATTTTTCAACTGCTGTTAATCACTGAATTGACATTTTCAGATAGCTACTTGCAAAAACTCCCAGATCTTTTTTTAACTAAAAGGACCTAATTTAGAGTGTATCTCTACATGTCTACACACATATATTGATATTTACCGTTATCGATACCTTTATTGATATTTACCTATTTACCTTTAGGTATTTGCAGATACACATAACTTGGTCACTTTAATCTGTGGTATTCCTTGCAATATTTTGATGGTAGCCCTAAAATTTGGTATTCTGACTAATTTTCCATCATTGCCATTAATCTGAAAGCTAACATTTCTAGCAACAGATACATAGACATAACAAGCTAATGTAAGACAGAGGGGAACAGCTTTGCTGAAGTGCATTATTCTTTTAAATTTTCAAAAGCAATTTCATGGCATGACAGCTCTTTGTGCCTTCTAGCCACTCAGAAATCCATTTGCTGGAGTCTAACCATGCTCTTTTGGATTGTCCTCATGAAAGAAATGCAAGAGGTCTCCAAATCCTGGTCAGGGCATAGTCCATGGAGGCCCAGTAAACAAGACACTTTCTTGTGTTTTAAGTTGCAGTTATCACAATGACACTTCATGAAGATTTAAAACTGAGACTACAAAACTTTGCACATCTCATACTTAAACAGCCCCAGCCATCAACACTAGACAATATTTAATATGCAACGTGTAAGGCACAGCTAATAAATAACAGATCATATGCAAAACTGTGTTTACAGGAGCCAGGATTTCTAGTAAAATCAAGATGTTATCTGTAAAGGCATGGAAATTATATTAAATAGGACAAGCAGCAAATTTGCAAGCCTAGCAGGGCACAGTAAATTTACAGATGTTTGCAAAGTGCTTAGCTTCAGATAAAAAAAAATTAAGCTAAATCTTCTCACCAAAGTAAAACAAAGAGGAAAATAAAAGGTTTTAGGAAAGAGCAGTTCTGTCCTGACAATCAGATAAAAAGTAGCAGGGACGTGCTCTTAATGTACTAGGTAAAAGCGCTATTCCCCACCCCCAGAATTTCATCAGGTGACCTCTTCACGTGATGAAAAGTTAATGTAACTGATTTTTTACCTATAAGCTCACAACCTTCCTCACAATCCTTTCCATTGGTTTCACTGCAACGTGTCTTAAAGTAGCAAACAGCTGCGCAGTGGCATGATCTTTAATCAACCTGATCCACATAATGAAAACGAGTGACATCCAGATTCAGTAGCAGAAGTTTATTAACTATTTCAGTCTAATTGGATTATCACTATTTCCTGTAAAAAAAGGAAATGCCGGGGACGTGACAATTACCAAATAGAAGTATGAAATGGTGTGATCTGCTAAAGAATAGCAGATATCACCAACCCCATACAAGAATACGTCTACATAGTTCAGCTTATCCTCCTTTTTGTGAAATTCTCTATTGTTTTATTGAATCAATTGTTGCCCACAAAGAAAAAGAATCAATAAATCTATCTATCTATCTATCTATCTATCTATCTATCTATCTATCTATCTATCTAATTACAATCAATGTAATCAACGAACAAGAAAAGAATACAAGCATTTTACTTCAATGTCTGCAAAGTTAGAAAAGTGTAAGCAGAAAATTTGTGGTGAATAGCCTCTTGAAAGTCAAGAAAACACAATGTTATGTTGCAAGTCACAAGGTGCAAGTCCTTAATTTATTTGTAATAAATATCTTGTTGTTCACATTATCAATGCCACATAACGTGTTATGCTGCCAACTTCTAGAAACATCCAAACAAGGCCATTTTTTAATCACATAAAGCTTTAGTTAGATAGAAATGCTAGTTTTTGGATTTATGGACTACATTTCAACTACTTCACTCAAAAATGCTAGGCACAAACATTTGAAGCAGAAACTGATGATGAGGTCATGCATGCTCACTACATCTGGAAGTAAGACAAGCCAACAGTCTGAACCATTTCCTTTGAACTTGAGGAGCACAGAATGCTTCAAGGAACACAAGCCACGTTATGCTTTTATACAAGTTCCAACCTTTCAACTGTGCACAAAATCAACTGGAAAATAACCTGCAGTCAGAGCATCACCTGATGTGAAGTATTGCTATCCAGTTAAAGATTAGATCAGCCCTTCTCCTAAGATGGTTCTGTGAAGAGCCTGTGCCCTTTGCATTCCCAGAGCTCTTCTTTGGCTGGAATCAAAGCTCAGGTATATATACATGTAGGTATATATACAAGTGGGAAGCAGCTACCATTCTGAACAAGGGCTCCTCTCCGCAGCCTCTATCCACAAACAGGAACATTTTTACTCTAATCCGTGAATGGTGTCAATGAACAATGCCCTTTGAGGTTTGCCTACAGGCTCGGTGAGACTACCTCAGAGTGCTGTGACAGTTTCCCTCATTGCAGCAAACCAAGGGGCACAGAAAAATTGCTGCCACCAGTTCTCTCATTTTATTAAATAGTGAGGTGAAAAACCCCTCCCTCTCCACCTCTTCCCTGTAATGGCCCTGGAAGATGTGTGGTTTGTTTCCCAGTTCTGCAGGAAATGTTTTTAGAAGATCTGCAGCATGAAAAATGCTAGGAAGTGGGAAATAACTTGCATATCTCAAGCTATGGTTTATGTCAGTACCAGTGAATTGGTTCCAATATAAACACCAAAACCTGAGGTCATGCAAAGTTACTTGCACAAGGACTGCCTCCATCAATGATAGCAGCAATACCAATGCAGGTCCTGTTTCCTTTATTTCCTCTCTTAGGTTAGAGTTTTAAACAGGTCCTTTGCAGCAGTAAGAGACACAAGAACTGTTTGGTATTTACATTAAAAATTAAATATATTTTAGATTTTAAAAATGTTGTATGATAAGCATGAAGAATGTAAGAATCACTTTAGCAATTCAAATAAAATGCTCCATAGTCACTACCTATCAGCATTACATATAGCTAAAGGAAAGTGTGACTCATTAGTCATTCAGTAATTATGGAATAGTGCAGAAACATCAGTTTTCTACTTGAAAACAATGTCAAAATGAAAAAGACACTAATTGTTAGCACGCATCATCTTAATTTTCATTTTGTTTTCAGGCCAGATGCAAGAAAACTCAAGGATCAGGTCAGATAGTTAAAACAGTATTTAATCAATCTTCAATATCTGTTGAAAAAGAAAATTATGATACAAAGAAAATATAAAATTTATCTAGGAATAATAAAGCACCAGTTTTCACTGTTTACTTTTGAAGATAGGAGCAACTGTATTTAAATTATTTTTCCAGGTACAATCATTTTTACTAAGAATATGAAGGAATAAAACTCCAGAAGGGCAGTGAGGCTCAAAATATCCATTGATAATAAACACAGGGAAAGGAATAAAGAGGTAAGAGAAATCTAAAAAAAGATGACACCGAGTTCCCTGATGCACAAGACTACACAAAAATCTTAAGAAACTCCCAGTTTACCTATATTTTAATGGCTACTTTGCCTCTAAGTATTACCAGAGAAGAATTCTTAAAGCAGGCTCAAATATATTATTAAAAGTTGCTAAACAGGCATAAACAAATATTTGAAAGCTTAGTTTTCTCCAAGAGATGTGATTCTTCTATTTATACAAAAACATGTTGATATAAACAGAACCATGATAATTTATATTAACTGTAGAATTTTCTCTTACTAAACTCAGTTACTGCCAGACTGTTTTGTACAAATAGCTCTATAAACATGCTGTTAATCCAGCACCCTCATATGAAACAAGCAACAATGTTATTTCTAACTGGAAACGTCAAGACCAAGAAAATCTCAGAAATGAGTGGAATATTTATACAAGATATTCCAAGTGAACATCACAAAAACTATTTTGGAATACCACATGGGATTTTTCACAGAAAAGTGCTGGAAGAGGTGAGATTTTTTTCTTGCAGTCAACAAGTCAAATCCAATAGGATAGCTTCTAAAAAACATTTTAATAAAGGTCATACTTGAGCTGTCACAAGCAAGAATTTTAATTAACACCCTGGCAGTCAGCAATTAAGTCTGCACATCTGATAGCTTTACAACATTGACTGGAGAACTGCATCAGACTACAAACATTTATTTATGTGGCAATTGCTATGCACAGGAGCTCAAGTTTTCGGTTGGTTTTTAAATTTTTTTTTTAATTTTTCAGAAAACCAGTGATCTTGTACAAAAACTAGGAAATGCAAAGGTGCTCCTGACCTGGAAGATTTAACTGTTTCCTGTAATCGTATCCAGTAGATGGATGCTATGCCCCTATTAAAAGTTAACTTAACAGCATCCCCCAAGAGAGAGAGCAGAGGCTGCAAGATCATCTGTCCCAGGGAATGCATGGAGGATGGGGGAAAGGGAAAGCAGAAGGGGTCTGTAGTGCTGCCTCTCACGATCATGGAAATAATGGCAGCCACAGAACCATGTACTTTCTCCATTGCTGAGCTGGGTCCACGTCTATTTGTGAAGAAGAAAAGCTTTCTGGTAACTGGTTTGGTTGGGATTTTTTCCTGTAGTAAATCTAATATCCCAAGCCTTTGAAACCATGTCTGTTACAGAGATGATGAACAGAACATAAGATTTGTAACAACTCCCATACAGTTCAGCATGGAATATTGCATCCAAGTTTCTTTTCTTTATCTAGAAGTGACATTTCTTTACCTAAAGTGATCATAATTCTAGACACCATGAAGCCCTTTAGTTTCAAAACTCTGATAGCATGCCTGCATCTGTGTTGCTCCTGAGGTGGACCAGGCACAGGCAAGCGAGGCTGGAAAATCAGTACCCTCTGGCCATCCTCCATGCAGGGGCACTGGAACATCTTGCACGGGGCTCAGAGTGCCTGCCTGAAGCAGGAAGGACGTTTCTTGCAGAGCTCACTGCTCACTGGGAGTGCAGCTTCCTGCTGGCCAGGAGACAGGCTGAGGGGGCAACAGGGGCTGTGCAGGCCAGGGACCTGCCCCTGCTGCTGTCACCTGCTTGCCCAAGGCAGGTTGTCCTGCCAGGGAGCAGGACTGAGACATTAGTAATTTCCTACACATAAACTAGTGAAGAGTATGCACCTCATTGCCATATTAAAGCACATCTGTAAATCTGAGGAGCCTGAGGATATTGTATTTTGGTTTTGCCAATTCTTTGTCTATCAGCCACTTTCTGGCATGGACTATATTCCTGGAATAGTTAAAAAGGGAATCCTTAAGACTGATCCTTAAGAAATTAAACAGAACCAATGAAATTAATAAATGTCCCATTTAATTCAAGTTCTTTCAAAAACACAGTGAATATATTACCTTCCCTTGTCTGAGTCAATAGAATAATGGCTAGGTAAGTAACAGTCAAGCGTCTTTCAGGGAGAAATTGTGCTTAACCCAGGTACTGGACAGAAAAAATTACCAGTTTTCTGTTCAGTATCAGGTATTCAGTATCAGGGTAGAACACATCATGGACCTTGACTTGAACAGTTCTATCAGATGTTATGTAAAACTCCAAGAACGTAGTCTAAATAAAAGCACTGCAAGACACAGGAAAATTATATTCAAAGATTTATCAATTGCTCCCTAAAAAGTAAAAAGTATTAGATACCAAAATGTAAGTAAAGGTCAGTATCATGCAGCATTTTCAATAATTATTTATAGCAATTAGACAGTACATTTATTAAATTTAAAAGATGCAGATGACATCTGGCTGAAAAATGCTGCTGCATTGTTGGAGCACAAGGTTAACATAGAGCTCAAAATTAAAGAAATGCCTTAGATGGGAAAAAAAAAACTATCAGACACCAAGTTCTGATACCTAGGTAGGAATAAACAACACGAGATGGGGAAAAAGCAGGTTGAGTAACAGTTCTAAGATCAAATCTGGTGAAGAGCAGACAAAGAAAGGTGGAAGGGAGAAAGGAGAAACTATGATTGCAATCTAAACATGTTAACAATATCAAGCCATGATGGCAAAAAGCTGTGATTTGTAACTATGAACAGAGCTTGCAAATTGCATGGGGAAGAACACCCATAATCTTACTGCTGCTCTTCTTGGTTTTTGAAAGACTGTAGCTTGACTGCCATATTTTGGTATTCTACACAGACCTAGTCCACTTACTGAGAGAAGGCTTCAGGGAAACCTCATTGCAGCCTTCCAGAAGCTTAAGGTGGTGTATAAAAAGGAGGGAGAGAGACTTTTTATACAGGCAGACAGTGATAGGGCAAATGGCAGAGGTTTTACACTGAAAGAGGTTGGGTTTTGATTAGATGTTAGCATGAAATTCTTCACTCAGATGATGGTGAAAGACTGGAATAGGCTGTCCAGAGAAGCTGTTGTGGCCTCATCTCTGGAAGAGTTCCAGGTCTGGTTGGATGGGGCCCTCAGCAACCTGGTCTAGTGAATTGCATCCCTGTCCCTGGCAGAAGGGCTGGAACTAGATGATCTTTAAGGTTCCTTCCAGCCAAACCATTCTATTAACAGGAAAGACAAATTACAAGCAAGTTACAAGCAAGGGAAGACTGCAAGAGCTGGAGTTGTCTAATGCACTGAAGAAAAGACTAAGGGGAGATTCAGACAACATGCTCTGCATATATTAGCTGCCAGAAGTAAGAAAATAAACAGTCTCTGTTAGTGGCGGTTATGAAAAACGTTGTGAAACAAACGTAATTTATTTTCCAGCACCCATTTTACTCCATTTCCTTCACAAGTCTGAAGTGACTGGAAGATAATGTTTTTATGTAAACTAGTAATTTTAAAGAACAATGCTTCTAAATAAAAGCTTTGCTATCTTCATGTGTATCAGTTTCATAAGGAATATTTCAAGATGTATCTTATATTTAAGTCAGTAAATGCTTTAATAAACAAATCAGCTTGCAAACACATACAGTATTACGGACTAAAATTAAAATCACTATCCACCATCACAGCAGTAAACTGCAATTAATGATGACATGAAGTTTAGCACCTGAATGAAAAAAAACTAATAATTAGTAACAATAAAATCATTTAGCTTTGATTAATAAAGTCCTTTGATTTTCTTAATATACCAAGAAAAACTAAAACAAATATTCCCAGATTTTCTTTCATGCCAAATGTTTTCATTTTCCACTTGGCTGAAGCAAGTTAGGGTAAATGCTGGACATACATTTTGAAAATTAATGTATTGTGATCTATCAACACTGTCGTTCTAGTTGTGTTAAACGCCAGCACCATCTACTGGTCCAGAAAGTCCTTTCAAACTTTAGAAAAAGCTGTGGAAAGTGATCCAGCCAAAATGATGCAAAACGATACTGACAGTAACACGTAGTTTTTCAGTCCCTGTACAGGGAAAAAGAAGAAAAAAAGGTAAATATCACCTTGTCATTATTGATACCACTTGAAATAAAAAGTAGAACAAAGTACTAAGTCTCATTTAGGCAGAGATTATATGAAAAGAATGAAAGGCTTAGAGAGTTACAAAGATTGGGATAATGAACATTATGATCTTCTACTGTGGTGCAGCACTAATCTGCAGTGGGAGACACAGAACTTCTAGTTCTAGATCCAAGGATGTCTAATGAACAGTCACCAAAAATACTAGGAAAGATCATCTCCAATAGCAAGTTAGGTACCTATGGTTCCTGGATAGATTGGCACAAAGAACCTGGTATTACACCGCTACCATGCAGTGCTTCAAATCCCACTAGAAAACTAACTTCTGCCCTATAAGCTAAAATCCAGTAAATTAGCTTGTTGTACACAATCACTGCTGTAATTATTTAGGATTTTTATATTACACTGTAATTACAAAGGTCAATTAACCTGTTGCATTTTTACATCCTTTGTTGAACCTGACCCTAAAAATGTAATCTACTTGCTGATGTGTTATTGGGACAGCAGCTCATTCCCCTACCCCACTGAAAGAACTGGCTCAAATGAAAACTGTCTTCAGGCAGTGCCTGGCATCCTGCCTCCTGCCTGTGCTATAGTCTTCATTTACATCCACTGCTCTTCATACAGCTATGGAACTAAAATCTCCATTCCTGTAGAAGTTGTTCACAGTTCTTCAGGTTTCTTGGAAAACTTAATATTGCATGACAACACATTATGAAACACATTTCATAATGCAATACCTGCAAGGAGGTGCAATCTGAGATACAGCTGTATACCAAGCCATGCTGTTTCTAGAGCTAGAGGCAAACAAGAGATATTATGTAAGAGACCTAATTACATTACCTTGATTTCCTTGAATACAAGGACTCCCCACATTGCAGCAACAAAGCCAGGACCCTAAAGAATAAGATTACTTTGTACATTACAGCATTTTATTAAAATTTACTCCTTCTCATTACTGCTCTCAAGGTGGTTGAATTTTGTCTGGATAACTCATTTAGCTCTTTCCATTCTGTATAAATGAAGCACGCATGACAAAAGCATAAATATCACTGAAATATTACTAAGTAAGATAAAATAAAATCTTCAGGAAGAGCTAAGGAGTCAAGAAACTGCTTTTTTTTTTTTTTGGTAGGCACAACTTCTTTCTAAATTACACTGCAGAGTCTGGTCCGGCATATATGATACATGTTCTATCAGTAGACTCCAAATAACATGCCTCACTTTATTCCAAATAGAATCCACAATGTTTCCTAACATTTCCTTTATTAGAATGGCTAACTGTTGGACAAAATTTTATTTTATCACTCACTATGATATCAAGAGACTGATACAAAGATGTATTTCCTGTATAGCTGGCATCTGGACAAAACACAAAGCTAGCCAGGGAGACAGGTCAGGGAAACTCCTGATTTTCCATGGTGCTGTTGTAGAGGTTTCCTGACTAACAGCAAACAGTGATACACAACAGCAACTTCCAGGCACTCTTGGTAATACACTTTTCCCCTGAGTAAGCAATGATTTGAATTTTCATTACTGATGAGAAAATATCTGAATATGAAGCAAAAACTGGCTCTGTTAATGCTTCCCACTAGAGCTGTTCTGAGAAACACTTGACAGATGTTTGGCTAGTGATGTTCCTCTCTTCATCCTCAATGCAGCTGATGGGACACAGATATAGACAGCAAAAAGTGTCTCATGCTGAATTTATGTGTGGGTGCTGTTTCCTAGTGACATTGCCAACTATTATTTGAGGGGCTATTTCACTTTCTAGATAATGTGTGCTATGAGAGGAATGCACTTTAAAAAATGGAACAAAGTGTTAAAGGGATGTGATGAATACCTCTCTAAAAATTTTCTCCAGGGTGAAATAAAGCAGCATTTCTGAACCTATGGTCCAGATAGGGAGTTTCTCATCAGTGCCATCCTTACATTTTTCATTTTGCAATTTTACATCCTTGTCCTTTAGGCATACTGATAACTAAATTACTAAAGCTGCTTTCCATTAATCCTTCAATTTCTAATTAGAATGATCCCAAGTTTTGTTTTTTTTTTCATTGCATACTGCAGAGTATATTTTGACTTACTGCATCTTGAGGCAAAGCTTAATCCCTATTAAAGTTTTTTTCATTAGTTTGCTTCCAAAATACAGCTGTTAAGCAAAACTTTGGTCTTAATATTTATTAACTCTCTTTTGCACCTTTGCATCACCAACTAGTGCAGTGTCAATAGAGTAAATGCAAAGTTTACTTTTACCTAGTAATTGGAATTTATGCTTTAAAGGTACATCATAAGCAGGAATAAAACAGAGACAGAACGGGCCAACCTATTTTCCACACATTTGCATAAGAACATTATTTTCAGTAGTACATAATCTGTTCTGTTTGTTCAAGAACTGTAAAAAGAAAAAATGCCTGACTTAATCAAGCAAAATGAGTACTAGGGGATAAAATTCACAAATTCAAAAACATCCAGACCAAAATGTACTTCCTGGGATGAGAGCATAAAATAATTCTTCTTTTATTCACTTCAATTAGTTATATATATATATATATATATATATATATTGACCAAGATGGTGCCTAGCACATTCATTCACGTTCCTAAAAATCCAAAGACTAGTACAAGCACAGGAAGCACTGTATACTTTTGACTAAAAATGCTCTAGACCCATCATAATTTCAACTCAGTTCCAAAAGCAGAGGGATAAAAAACCCATTCACTTTTAATTCTATTTAGAGATTTTATTTTTTATATACTTACTGCAGTAATTATTGGAAAGCTGACGACAGCACTGAGATAGTGATTGGCCAGGAACCAGCAGCAATTGGCTATTGCCCAAAGCACACCAGAAACAAACCCTAGAAAAATAAATCCCAATCAAAAACACGCATAGCAAGGTATAGTCAGCATTTTGTGGAAGTTTTATACTTATAGCATAATATAGCAATTGTATACATGCATGTTAGTATGTTAAACTACTTTAACAAGCTGGCTCTGGCAAACTAAATCAAAGCTCAAAGAATTAAAATCAGCTACTCCAACTGAAGTAGCAAATTAATTGAAGTTCATTATTATCTGGGCAATGTGCTCTCCACTCTGGCAAATAGTTTTTGAAAATCTGCTGTGTCACTTTGTTCTAGTTTCAGATTAGAACAGAAGTTATCACTGTCTCCTAACCTTAATTAATTAACCTAATAGAAGTGCTCTTTCAAAAGAGACATAAAGTCAAATGAAGATACTTGAAAGGTGAACCACAATTCTAACACACAACTTGAACTAATCATTGCAAAATGGTCCAAAAAAGTAGCTGAAATGAATTGCTAATTTAAAAACCAGTCATACCTGGCAATATGGCTTGGGGATAAACATAAGGTTTATTTTTCATGACTGCACAGTAGATCAAAAAGTAGATGGTACTTGTAAGAAATATTCCACTGAAGTGTGCAAAAACATAATCTAAATCTGAAAGAGAAATTACAAAATGTTAGTAAAAACACCAGCTATTAATTAAAAAAAAAGTATTTTCACCCATA
>VZTT01020180.1:4656-22534 GCA_013400855.1 Buphagus erythrorhynchus | reverse complement strand
CAAAAAATGGGGTTAGACAAGATCTTAACTGGCAGAAGCTGTTATAGCAGACCCATTGTCAATAAGTCAGAAACAGGTGCAGAGATTCTATAGGTGCCACAGTGAGATCAGTATGGAATCATAAGGTAACCACAGGCATTGCTCTAGCTGATACTAAATATGAATGAAGGTCCATTTTACTGTGGGAAGCAATGGGAGAAGCTGCCTCTAAAATTTCTTTGTTCATTCCACATATCAATAATAAGAAAGACAAAGTCTGTTTTAATCCCAGAACACCTCTGACTTCTTTTAAAGCGGGAAAGTCATCTTGAGGTTACCCTCAACAGATGCGCTACACATATACTTTCAATATGGAGTATAACTTTGACAGAAATGGTGTCTCTGAGGACAATCAAAACAATGTAAACGTTGTGTACATAACCTTAATACAACCCATAAAAGACTACATATAAGAAAAACATTTGGAAATTTAACTTCAAATGACAACAGGATACTTAATATGCTGTTATAGAAATACACATGAAATCCTCTGGTCAAAGTAATGCTATTTACACTGAATCAAAAACCATCCCAGTGCAGTTTGCCTTTCCCCATGGTATGTGGATTAGCTACTGCCTGGAGAAAAAAAGCTGAAATAGGATAGTGGAAATTTTGCCCAGTCTTGTAAAAGGTCTTGTGACTGTACTCTCTGCACAAGAACTGAGTTGCTGAACATTCTTTCATCTTATTTTACATAGTCTTACCTTCTCCACAGTCCTTAGGACACTGAGAACTGTATCTGCTGAGGTTATGCTTTTATCCACAATTTCAGCAGGGCCATCAGTGATTATTTACATTAGCAGATGAAAAGTTTGATTCCACAACTAATATAGCAATTTAATCTCCAGAATTCTTCCCCTTGAAAGATGTCAATATATTTTAAACTTGAATACTTAAGAGAAACAGTGATGACATTTAAAAGACACATCACTAAAATGGCACAGCTGTTTCCATTAATATTATCTTTTTTTCCCTCACTCTTCATCTTTCTTACTTATCCTACTTATAGGATAAGCTTCTCCAAGAACTTTCCACTGTATTTAAGACTCCTCTACAAAGTATGTCTTACCTAGGACCTGTAGACTCTGGGCAGAGCAAATAATAATGCTATGACTTCTTCCAAGACTTGACTTCACAGGATACACTCTGACACGCTGTGAACAGATAAATAAACAGATTAATACACATAAAGACTGACATTAGCTTTCTTCATTCTATCAAACTTGACTCACTGAGTGAATATATTTAATTCATCTAGTGGACAAGTAAGGCACAAGAGTTGGGTTTTGCCCAGAAGACCTTCATGCTGTTAAGGATGTAGAAATAAAGCCAATTACACTGCAGCTCTGTGAATGCAGGAATCACCACTTTTGCCTTCAAATTTCAAAGGCTGTTAGTATCTTACCTGCATAATGACTTATTTGTTTAAAGTGGTTTATCAGTCTTTTTAGTTTTGCACAGAGAAATATTACTTCAAAAATATTTCAGTTTTGTATCTATTAAGAGAACTGTGCTGCAGGGCAATATATTTTTCTGCTTGTTTCCTATCTTCCAAAAATCCCTATATTGTGCACAATGAAGACTTTTGAACAACTGGAGAACCAGAATCATCACCCCAAACACAGAGAGGAAACACAACTTCCACTTAACTAAGAGTATGCTTCATTCACACTGCTTAGGACTCTGTAACTTTCCAAAACTTGGGACACTTTGTTCCAAATTTGGCTAAATTTCGCCCCCAACTTCCAAGTGAATTTTAAATCTCTCAAGAGAAAGCTTAATCAGGCAGGGCCTGAAGTAACCTGCTCTAACTTTGATGGCAGCACTGCTTTAAGCAGGGAATTGAACCAATGACCTCCAGAGATCCCTTCCAAGCTGAGTAATTCTAGTACTGTATGATCAAATGTCAAGAGCAAATAATTGTCACACAGCACTAGTTGACTGTGTTTTTTCTACATAATTTCCACATCAGAAAGCTTCTGTGAGTCCTCTTCAATCCTATGTTATTGCCAGATGGACTTGCATATGTGCCTCCAAAGACTTAAGAGGTAATGCCAAACCAGAACAAATGCCAAATGCTGAAGCTGCTACCCTTTTAAAGCATAGTGGTTTCTGAAACTCAAGCAAAGGCAACTGCAATTGATACTGTTATTGAAGGCTTTTTTCCCCCCTAAGTTGCCCCTACTGAAAGGCACTTCAGGATTCTCAGCAGCAGAAAAAAAAAAACAATTTTGCTGTTGGACGTTGGAATTTTGCTGGCATGCATTGCTCTTTTCCTACTAAGTTCACTGGTTCATCCCACTGCAATGTTGTGCTCTGCACCTCCATACTCGCCTCAGAAATATGACACCCACAACAAATCACGATGCTCACTTATTGCAACAGCAACACATTACTGTGATCTCTGCAGACAGGGACAAAATCAAGAGGCCCTGTCTTTGAGAGCTTTCACCTCAATGGTGATCCAAATTGTTGCTAAGGTTGCAAAGAACCTCTTCGCTAATTGAGTGGGTATTTTTAAATGTTGCATGTCACATTGACTGTTTATTCGCATATTTCTCCTATTATCCATCTACAATTAAGAGTGGATACTTTCACTCTTAACTTAGGACACTCCTATGGGTTCCGAGGTGGCTCAGATCGGAGTCCCCAAGTGACACCATAAACCTTGACTGGACCCTTGCTCAAGAAAGGTATCTTTGCTTTCCTGAGATGATCTCTTTCAAAAGAAGTTTTTCGAGCACTGTTTTCACTAGGTGCTATCACGGAACAAGGAAAACGCTCAGCTGAGAGCTGCACCGGGGCCGCTGTGGCTCCACTGATGCCACGGCGCTGCGCCACCCGACTGCGGCGGGGCAGGCCCGACAGCGGGCGGGACCCGGCCCAGCGCTCGGGCCCGAGCGCCGCGGCAGGGCAGCGGCTGCTCGGCACCGCACCCCGAGGGGACACCCGAGACCTGCTCCGGCCGGACGCCTTCCTTCCCCCAGCGCCCTGTGCCCGGCTCAGCGCCGCGGCAAGTTTTAGGGCACTCCTCTCCGGGGCGCAAGCTGGCCGGAACGGGCCCATACCGACAGATTCTCGGTCCCGTCCCTCCGTGAGGCCACAGCCCCGCCGCCCGCGCCCCTCCGCGCCCACTCCCGCCGGGATCCGCACCGCACCGCCCCGCCGCCGCTCACCGCGGCCTCCCGCCCGCGCCTGCGCCTGCACCGCCCCGCGCCTCGGCCCGCCTCCATCCGCCTGCTTCCATCCGCTTCTTCCCACCGACCTCTTCTTCCCCGTCCGGGAGCGGGGCGGAGGCGAATGGGGGGGTTGGTTTTCGGCTGCCTTCGTCTGGGCGTCATGGCGGAGGGGGTGTCCCGGGACGCCGGCTTCCCGCCTGGCGGGGAAAAATCACTAAGAGAAAACTTAAATTAATGCATTCGTGTGGTAATGAAAGCACCTTTGGTCTTCCCGTCCGTAAGCGCGGGGACGAGACAGTTCCTTCCCTAGTGGAAGTGCAGCTGTGGCCTCAACAGGCCGGTGCTGTGACCGCAACGGAACAGTCACAGAATCAATAAGGTTGGAAAAGACCTCTGGAGATCATCCGAGTCCAACCTGTGAGCCAAGGCTACCATGTCAGCTGGACCATGGAGTGCACTAAGTGCCGCAAGCCGTCTTAAGCACCTCCAGGAGCAGTGACTCCACTACCTCCCTGGAAAGTCTAATCAAGTGTTTAATCACCTGCTGTCACATCTAGACTTCAACACCTCCCTAGGCAGTATATTGCAATGTTTTCTGTGAAGAAATTCTTCCTAATGTGCAACCTAAAGCTCCCCAAGCTGAGCTTGAGGCTGTGTCCACCCATCCTGTTGCTGGTTGCTTGGGAGAAGAGGCCAATCCCCACCTGGCTACCTTCAGGTAGTTGTAGAGAGCAGTAAGGTCTCACCTGAGCCTCCTCTTCTCCAGGCTAAATATCCCCACAGGGGTATTTAGTCATCACAGGACTTGTGTTCCAGAGGAGGCACCCAAGTTTTGGCAGCATTTGCCAAACATGAACACAGGACACATACCAAACACATACCAAACAGGAACACAGACGTGGTTCCAAGATGAGGCTGCTCGCAGCGGGGGCAGCATGGCCTCCTTGCAGCTCCTCTTGCTCCTGAGGTCTCCGTGGCTGCTGGAGGCTGTCACAGGGCTGGGGGCTGCAGGCACCTGCAGAGGTGGGCAGGCATCTCGGGGAAGGCAGGGGCATTTCGAGGCCATGCAACAGCTGCTGGCCTTGTGGTGTACAGCAAGGCAAGGAAACCACTGAGCCCTGTCAGGGCATTCAGGTTTTTATTTTTCTTAAGCACAAAAATTATCACCTGTTGGTCTGGAAGCCCCTATGTTGTTTGGCAACCAAAATCAAGTAGGAAAAAAAATCTTTTACATGATATCAAGAAGAGATCTTTGCAGATTTCCGTGTAAGGATTTGATCCGGACCAGTTAAAGCACAGACTATTAGTCAGCATGTTTAGTCATTAAGCAAACATTTCTCTCTGTACTCTTGAAGTACAGTTTCCAGATGGCAGCCCAAACTGGTCTCTGTACAAACACAGCACGAGCCTTCTAAAGTAATGCTTCATATTTTGCCAATCAAATCTGCATTATCCATAATAAGAGCTTACTTTGTTTCTCTGGAGAATAAGTTGTCAGTCATATGGATTCAGTAAGGCTAGGAATGCACCATTTATCAATCATTTTAACACGAATGTCTGTCCATGTCATTTAGAGATGAATAGCAGAACGTCTCTATGGAAACAGTATAGCTATAGTGCATCCAAGAGAAATAATGTTCCATATCACAATCACAAAGGTAGCCTGCAGAAAACAGAATTCCAGAGGCAGTGCAATTGTATGTGTTGTGTTATTTTATTCAGGAAAAAAGTGGTGGGAAAAATGTTAACCTTTTACATTGAAGCACCTGCACATAGAAAGCAAGAGCACACACATTAAGGAGTGTAGTCTGTAACCACATCCTTTCAGGTGCTCAAGGATAAAGAGAAGTCAAGATGCAGGACCTTGTGACTGGTGGGCATTGGCACACTCCACCTGTCTCTGCAAATTGGCCAGAGACCTCCTGCTAGGAGCAGTGGCAGGCCACCAGCTGCTTCAGATTCTGCAGCTTGTCCAGCGCCAGCAGAAAACCTCTTCAAATGTAGGTGGAGGTGGAGGTGAATTTCAAAGTTAAACAAAAAACAAAACAAAATAAGAAAGGAAAAGAAAAAAAAGAAAAATACTTAAAAATAGTTAATCCAGCTATTAATTCACATTTAAAAACTGTACCTAGGTCTGTGAATGACTAGAAAATGCTTCTTTAATTCCCCTCTTCCATTCATTGCTATTTCCCTATATTAGTTTTTATATTCCTGTATTCCAAACCTTAGGAAGGTACAATACTGACCATGAAATATGGGTATATGAAGAAATTACATGAAAAGCTGAATTTAATGGATGCAGATGGCAATATTACAGTTACAGTTTACAGCAAGGAACAAATACAAAATCTGACAGATATTACAGACTAGCTGTAGGTAGCAAAGTGAAATAATGTAGGCCAGAATTTGGTCAGACAGCTGCTGAAAATTTGTCTTAAATATTTTATGACCACAGAGGAAGTACTGTTTCAGCTTAGTAGTGCCCTTTAGTGCTTTGCTGCAGCTTTGGGTTAGAGTGATTCCAGAAAGAAGAATAGTACCCACCTGAACAAAACCCATTTTCTTTGTTTCTTGTGAAACACGATAAAATGTTTTTTTTTCCAGACAACTCCATAGTCATTTCAGCCTTCCTTGTTTTATGGTATCTGCTAGGGCACTGGAGATGTACACCAGTCACTTGATATTTTGCCTTTTAAAAATCCAAAATTAGATGCAAACATGTTAAACTAACAAGATGCAGTATTCTATTCAGTTTATTTTCTACCACCATCCATTCCAAAGATCATACCAGTACCTGAGTTCTCTCTTATGAATATGAGAAATAAAGGAGATACTATTGGTATTATCACATTTAGAAAGCCTCAAAAAACCCCAGCAGTCCACACTGTATATCAGTGTGTACACCACATTATGATTTCAAGGCTACAAATGAAATGAGAAACAAACAACTCCCTATATTAATTTTTAATTTCCTCCAGATAATCTTTAAAGAGTGGCAGTAGAAAGATTCTGTAGATTACAGAGGATTTCAGAGAAGTGTTGTAGCAGAAGAGACCTGTTAGTAACTGGAATGTACAGTGCTTTGGTGCTGCTTGGTTGTAATATACAGGTGCTGTGTACTTGCAGGAACTGGCTATTTGAAAACAACTGTTGTAGTGTGATGCATTTCCAACTCAAGCAACTTGTCTGGAGCTTTTGGAATAAATTCTCTTTGTTTGAGATGCGTCCCATCAGTCAAATTTGAACTAAAAAAAGAAGAACTGAAGTGGATGAAGAGATTTCTTACAATCCCAATTCCTCCAAAAACTCAGATTTGGGAAAAACAGGTGACAGGAAGGCTCTTTTACTGGTAATGGGCACAGATACTGAAATTTTAACTTGAGAATACATATTTAGACATAAAGTAAGGATAAGTGATGGCTTGTGGAAAAAAAATACACTCACAAAGTTTTATAAATTCATATTGGACAAATATGAAACATAAACTAACTTAACTGTCTATTCTCCTGTAGTATTAGCTATGGAGAAGATAATATCTCCATTCTTTGAATTACAGTGAACATATACATTTTATTATTTTATACTTAGACTAGGAAAGAAGTCAGAAGTCAGAGGTTTGCCCTTCTGTCTGCCCCAGCTTTTCCAGCTGTACAGGGACTATGCTATGCCTTGCTCCAGAAAGCAGAAATAGGAGACACTCCTGAGCTGTTTAGTAGCAGATTAATAGCATTTTTAAGTTGGCTATCTGTTTTCTTGCTTCTCATCACAACAATATATGACTCCCAAAAGTTCTAAAATCCAGGGAGTGGGTGGTATTTCAAACTCAAAAAACCCCCAAAAAACTAAATGCGGGAAAGGGAACTTCTTCAGTACAGTTACATGCAGTGCACTAGAGGGCCCTCAGGATTTAGAAATAGATGGAATGCACTTTTGAAAGGCACATACTTCACAGGACTTTTCATTACCGAATTTAAAATAGAAGTTGCTGTGGTTTTGTGTGTGGAGTTGTTTGGTTTGGTTTTTTTTAATAACGTGAGGTTCATGTAAGTTTATAGCAGTTCATATGCAAGCACCTCTCAGTAAAGTTAGCTTCTCAGAAGTTCTTAGCTTGCAATGAAATACCTAAATGTGAACCATACTTAAAAGTGAAATATGTTTTAGATGCCAGCTTTTACTCAGTTACTTTTATTAACCTGAGGAGTTTACCAGAACAAAGGATGTGTCAAGCTGAATAGGTAAGAAAATTTTTTTTTTCATAGCAATGTATATACAATGTGTGCTTATACTTTGTTTCTTGGAAAGGATATATAATCCATTGTAATTTTATTTAAAAAACTATATAGCTAGATTCTTTTTATGGCTTCACAAGAGTGAAGAGGATTAACCATCTTTCAATTTTAATGTGTGTTTATGAATTATGGGTACTATATTCATAGCCAGCTAGGGAAATTTGGCACTGCTAATATATTTTTATATTTGTGAATACGTGCATATTTAACTACTAGTCGCTGGTTTATATTTGGACCATTTACAGCATTTCCATAACATGAGGCTTAGTGAAGACTTTGTTTCATAAGAAAAAGATAGTGATCTGAGTTTGATAACCATTTCTTCTAATACTGGAATACATCCAGCCGAGATTGAAAATTGAGCCTGTATTTGATACAGGTTTTGGTGTTTGATTTATACTGTAATGAGAAAGTAAAAGATATATCCTGACAAATTCTTACATGCATACTCTCTCATATAGAACTTATTTTCTCTGAAAAACATAGAGCCACAAATGCTATGTGTGAGTAATGAAAGGAAATGCTACTATTTTCTTTTTGCAGTTTGTAAAGAAGATACATAGATCTTTTAGACTACAAGTCAGTAAACTTTGCTTACACAGCTGGCTCCATTCATTCTCTGAAGCCAATCACTTCCCCCGTGGTGGCTGATAAGAATTTAACAGTTTGAGAAGGTGGAGTGTCAGCATCCTTAGTGCTGACCACTTTCCCAGGCATATCAGTAGCCTCTGTCCATCATCCATGCTGGAAACTACTTGGAAAAGGAGAAATAGAAATTGGGGAAGGGAAATCATGCATCATCATCCTGGCTGGAATGTACAGAAGACTTTATGCTGTTTTCATCATGTGGATTCACTAGAGAAATGACCCCTTTTGATCAGCCAAGTAAAATCAAAAACTTGTTTATTTGCTGCCTGTGGCCCTCACGGGTGCTGAGGCTCTGGACTTGCCGGCGCCCAAGGACAAGGAGGAATCTGCTAGTGGGTACTGCGTGTGTGATCTACCTGGGATTCCTCGTCAGCCAAGTGGGTCATGTTTTACCGCAGCACAAAGGAGGACATCAAAAGATCAGTTCCAGGAGTCTCCAAGATGCAGCTCAAACTCCTTTTCTGGGCATCCCACTGGATGGCACCCTGTCACCACCCAATTTCCAGGAACCCCAGCTTGGTAGCAATGGGACCTTGCTGCCACCCAATGTAGTTTATATCACCCTGCGGTCCAAGCGCAGCAAGCCTGCCAACATCAGAGGCACAGTGAAGCCAAAGCGCAGGAAGAAAAATGTGATCCCGCTGTCCTATGGGCAGCACTTGTCAAAAGCCACTTTTATGGGCTGGGAAGAGGCCTTTGCCCAACAGCCAGGACGGGCCACACATGCCGCAGGCACAGTGGGAGCAGCAATCGCTCTGGAGGCAAGAAAGTACCAACTGGATGAACGCAGGCATAAGGGAATTGGTATCAGGGAGAGAAGTCACCAGAGACTTGGGAAGATTTCTGGAGCTGTAAAGGCACAGCTCCAGTCTGAGGAAAGCAATATCAGGATTTATAGCGAGAGCCCTCCCTCATGGATGAGCAAAGATGACATCCTAAACATGCGCATGCTGGCAGACTCTCCCATAGAGAGCATTCAAGAAGTACCTTCGCACAAAGCAGTCCTGGTAGTATTTGCAAGAGGTCCCAGCACTACGGGAGCTGCTTGTAGTCAAGGACACTGTGGAATTGTCAAAAGACCTCTCGACATGAGTGAGGTTTTTGCCTTTCATTTGGACAGGATCTTGGGGCTAAACAGGAGCTTACCTTCTGTAAGCAGGAGATCAGAGTTCTTCCAAGGTAACACATTTGTGTGGTTTTCAGCTTGCAGGTGGGGTGCAGAGGTTTCCTTCCTGCTCAGCTTTAGCCATGGGGCAGCAGCAGCCACCTCCTTTAACTCCTGTGAGCCCAAGAACTAACCCCGTTGGTACAGGGAAATTAAGCCAGTGTCTGTGTGTAACTTCTGTAGTGCAGTTATCCTGTCCAAAGCATGAATACTCCAAAGTTTGCATCAAATATTTTAGAGTTACTGAGGGCAGTAACAGTTTGCTCATGGGTCTGGAACAAGAAAAAAGAGAAAGAACAGTCTGGAGATTGCATGACATTGTACAGACTGCCGCAAGTGAAACTGGTGAAGGAGATTGCAGAATCTCTGTGATTCAATAGGTATTTCTGATTTTTTAAAATCATCTTCACATCTTTCAGAATTGACTTTAGTAAAATACTGTTGGAACTTGTCACAAAAATTCATCTCTCAGGTGGTAGGAACGAGGTCAGATAATCTACTCAGAGAGGTACCTGCCTGCAGAAGCTTGAATCTTCTTTCATGGCACTAATCCCCTTGGGAACTAAAACATTTTTTAAAGTGCTTCCCTTTCCTCTGGTAGTTAAAACCCAAACAAACTACATTTCAGTGAATTCTGCTGTGCATTTTGAGGTTCACTACACACCTCTATATTATCCAAAGAAAAACACATAGTAAATATCTCAATATGCCTGTTACATGATTAGTATAGTTTCCAATTAAAAATTTGATTTTTAACCTTTAGTGAAATTAAAGGTAGCATTCAGACATGTAATGTGAGTTAGAAGTCTACTTTACAATTGCTACCTTCTTAAATGTCTTCAGCATAAGTCCTATTTTTGTACAGTAGCAAATTCAAAAGGGCTATGTTGCATTTTAGTGAATCATTGGAAAAGTAGCTAGCTATGTTTTTTGCTGTTCGTTTCTTGCTTGGAACCAGCTTATACCAAATATTTTTATATCAGTCTGTGTTTCTTAAAAAGAAAAGTAATGCTAGAATGATTTTCTAAAGTCTGACAGCAGGAAGACAGCCTCGTGATCTCCAGTGTCTTCCTGCTTTGTAAACCTTCCCTTTGGCAGCCTGTACAACAATGGGAATTAATCTCTAGGAACAGCAGTTTGGAGGCTTCTGAATATTATTCATACTTGCAGAGCATGGAAGATACATTATGCCTATTTTATTTTTAGAAACAAGACCTATTGCTATAGAACTGTCATAAGGCATTAAGGTAGCTCAGTTGGGGGAACTCTGTAGAGTGTGGCTGCAGAGATGACAGACTGCAAACCTTGGAAAACTGCTATTAGGCTAATAGTGCATTGTGTTGCTCACTGTCTGTCACCTTACAGTATGTTTTGGACTGTCTGGGACAGAGTGTCTCATTCTGCCCTCTAATTTTCTTTTCCTCATAACTGGCTAAGTTCCTATTGCAAGAGGAGTGTTGCTAGGTGATGGGAAGAGAAATAACACTATTTTGGTCTCACTTTTTCCAGCTAAAGGCTGAACAGAGCATTTGGAACAGTGACTGCACCTTGTCTCTCATGATTTCTTTAGCCTGGAAATATGCTGGAACTCAGATGCCTAATAACTACTTGAGCTCTTTAGTGCTTGTGTCTGGCATAATGTGAAAATATTTGTGTTAGGAAAATGAGCAAAAATATAATTCTTAAAAATAACATGAACAATTAGCTCATTTAAATGACCTATATGTGTTTAAGCTAAGATAGGTAGGCTCTGTAAAGTTTTTTACAGAGTGGCTTGTGTGAATCAGTTATTCACAAGGGAAAGCAAGCATTCCAGGATTAGAGACTGTGCATGTGTGTATGAATGTACACTATTTCTGGGCTGACATATCTCTCTCCCCGACACATCCCTTTAGCTTGCCTCAGTTGTGATGTGATCCAACAAGACATGTTTGATGTAGCATTAAAATCTTAAAAAATGGGCTTTTCAAAACTGTCATTCATTTTGTCAAAAGCAGTTTCAAAGAACTGCTTAGTAAATCCCTGTACAGGTTCTATTTCCCTTATTCCCACAGATCTGACACTGACCTTTTTTTAAGTCTAGCAAAATACTATATTCAAGTTCCCCATCTGCTACCCTCACCTTCCCTAGTTAATTGTAAACCCTTTTAAGTGTTAACTGAATTTTTTTTGTGGCTTATCTGATTTTTCCATCATCCATCCTGAATGGAAAAATCAGGTATGGTAACTCTTTCTCTCATACTTTTACAATTAATTGACTGAATGTAAAAAGCCTGAGTAGTATAGGTAGGAAAAGCCCTTTTGAGCTGGGCATAACAGTCTAAAAGAGCATGATTTTGTGCATACACAAGCAGTCATTCGTTACTTCCATTGCTACCTATGAGATGTGAAAAATGTCTCCAAACACCTGTAAAAAAAGAAGAAGCCTGTAAACCACCAAGAAATAATCATAAAATTGTGTCTATTGTGGAATAAATGAAGGCTGACCCTTATGTGTCTGAGTTTTGGGATGGTCACATTAATACTACAGCACTAAGAAATTTCATTATTTCATAACCTTGACCTGAGGAATAGAAGAGACATAAGTGACCTTGCTTGGTGTCACAGCCCTACGTTAATGGCCTTTGCACAGGAGCTAAGTGAAATGCCTGCATGTATGGCCTCCAGCTCAGCAACTACATTTGTGGTTTGGGATGGTGGCAGTATTTGTTAGGCTTTAACTGCAGCTGGAGTTTGTGAGCTGGGGCAGGCTGGCTTCTCTGTCTCAGCTGACAGCTATAAGGATAATGCTCTGGCTTCTTGGATAGTAGCAGTGAGGCTGGGCTCTTTGTTCAGCTTTTGGTGCAATAGCTGTTGCTATGCAGTTTTGAGGGACTGAACTACTGCGGGCTGATGGCTACTTCTCTTCCTCTCTGGTTTTCTGATATCCTGAGTCTGACTATACTGAGGATAATATGCACTAGTGTACTCAATCCACTATTTGTCCAGAATATCCTTTTTCCCCCCAAACATGCAAGAAACTCTTCCTTTGAGTAACACCTTTCATGGTTGGTTTAATGCAAATACATGAATGATATGATAGCTCCACTGGTTGCACTTATTTTGCTTTACTGGCCTCTGCATGATCATAAAATGTGTCCTAGTTTTTTCTGTGTTATACCCTGTGCTATCAGCCTGCTCTTATCATCCCATCAAAAATTATGCAATATGAATCACCAGTGTCAGGGCAAAGAATAAAAACCTAACACTGCTTTATGCATTCTGAGTGTTCTAAAATACTTCCACATAGTGCTGTACCTCTCAAAGGGGTACAAGAGGCATATTTTCAGTATTCTGTTGGGTAGAGAAGTTCATGTACAAGCAATAATACAGTCCACAGTTTAGAGAGCAACTAATGCACATTTCATACATTCGTTAATACTGACATCCATATGAGCACAGGACAGAACATTGCAATGAGGCACATAGGGAAGGAAGAAAAATAAATGGCCCAACTTCTCTCTGCTTTCTGCTTCTGTTCCTTGTATTTTCCCTAAAAAACTTAAAACTCTCAAAATTGTGCTCTGTGTGCTAGTCCCTCTCATTTTCCACACTAAATAATCCTTTCTTTCTAATACATGGACATTTAAACTCTTCTTGCAAATATGGCAGTGGTGAGATGTACTGCCTTACAGTGAACAATGGTGAGTTTGAGAAAGGGCTTTAACGATCTCATGAAAGATTTTCTGGTTTTAGTGTTATCTTCTGGGCATGATTGAAAATATTTTCTTTTGAGGAAGTTAGAAAAAGTGTTGTAGCTATAAGTCAGAGCACAAGATGAGAGTAATGTTTGCAAGAGCAAAAAGTGGTTCCTAACCACATGAGAAGTATACAGCTTATTTTCAAAGTGCTGTGGGGTGTGGAAATCTAAGATGATGCCTGTGTTGAAGAAGCCACACAGTGATATATCACATGAAGCAGTTTGAGTACCTTGAGGTGGTCTAGTCTCAGCAGCCTGAGGTTTCATCTGTGTTAGCTTATTCAACTTAGGTAAGACATTTTTAGAAATGTTTTGATACTCAAAAATATGTATGAATTACTAGGAAGATGGTTTCAGCATGAGTTTTGAAAAATATTTCCCATACAATTTTGAAGATTGCCTTTGGATAGGTAAGTAGATATCTAGATCTAAAATGGCAGATAAAAACAAAATGAAGCCAATCAGCTCTAGGCGAGATTCAGTGCAGTGCTGCCGCAGCAACAGAAAAGCAGTACCTCTCTGTGTTAATATGTAAAGCTGACGAGGAAAGAAGCACATACCCTTCCCAGTTCTGGTTGTAGGTCTCTTCACTGTTCAGGTAATTTCAGCCCCATCCTCATGAGGCTTGAATCAGAAAAGCTCCACTGATTTCACTGGAGTCATACCAATTCATGCAACTATGAATCAGACCCCTTATCTGCTTTAAGTCAGCATCTTCATGGTTTTCCTGCAAGTGTCAAAAATTTGAGTCACAGCTCTTTTCTGAAGCTGCTGTTTCATATTCCTGTAATCCAATTTATATTACAGAGTTGAATGATTTTTTTTTAGATCATCTTTTCTGCTTCCATTTCCTTTGAAATGCAAACATTTCCTGTATTTAACCATAGCCTTTTAAAAATGTTTTTGTATCTTAATGGAAACTGGCATGATATTATTCATAGTTTTCAATTATTTATATTACTATTGTTTATCATGTCCTTTTTGGGTAGACAGGAGATGTTTGTTTTCTTAAAAAACTGTTTATGTATTTGATTTGTGGAAGAACTCATGAATAGTTACATAAGTTTTTACTGGAGATATAAAAATACATCAGATTTGGTCCTGAGGAAACCTGACTTTTTTTGGTGAGAATTTCCAATGCTTAGATAGACTTTCTCCAACTTTCTTGGAAAAAAAGCCTAACCCATAGCTGACCTAACTGGGGCGAAATCGTCTGCAATGTAGGTGATAGAGTCAGAGTGAGAGAGATGGAGGAATGGGTAGGATTTCCCAAATAAATTTTAGTTATTCAGGCACCTCTGCAGGGAGAAGCCTGATTTTCAGGAGTGCTCAGCTCATTTTTTCAGTGGAGGAGAGTATGGAGCATGGTGCTAATAAAGGTAATACTGATCATAAAGAAAGAGCAATTGATGTTCCTAATGGAAAGACACATTCTGTGTTTCTGTTTTTCTGGGCTGGATTGCATGTGGGGCCAGTCTGTCATGCTTGTTTGGTGAATGGGAGATGGAATTTTGCACATGTTTCAGTGCTAGGAACAGGCAAAGATCATTTCTTAATTGTTGTTTTACAGCAGTCAGCATCCTTTGAGCAAGTTGCTTTTTGATTCAGCTGTATGACATTGTTTTTCACAGTCCTGGCTGCTTACAAATGGAGCATTGACATTGGCAGCTTTCACTGTTGGCACTGATACCTGTTTTCCATGGGCTATTTTCTGTCTGGTTTGCTTCTGAAGAAGGTGGACTGGATCTCTTGCCTTCATGTGTTTCTAAAGGCTTTTTTGCAGATTTGTCTCTGTCACCATGGGCATGTGGAAGACAAAGAGACACTTTAGGCTGCACTTAACTGTGTAATTGTGCAATAGTGTAGACTAGGTTCAATGAACCTCAAGATGAATATGAATAATTTTTAAAGCTTTATATATGTTCCAACACTTTTTAGTAAACAGCAGTTAAGATTTGCAGTGAAATGGTTCTTCTTCTTTGTACTAACACATATTTTGATCTGTCTACACACTCCAAAATATAAAGGATTTATTTGTCTTAATGTGTACAAGCCATGGTCAGTCATGGGTCCTTAGCAGTTTAAGCAGCAGTAGCATTGCATCAGGAATAAAAGGAGAGTTTTCTAGTAAGATATATATGTCTGTTCCTTGATGCTGTATGAAATATATTTATCAGTTCTTATACTGGAAAAGCTCATTTTGAATTTGACAGGATTTATTCTCACAGTGAAGCTGAACACTAGAATTCACCAAAGAGAAGTCCTCTGTCTTAGTTTCAGGGAAGAGGAGAATATTCTTTACACAGAAGAACTAAAGAATTTGGCTAAAATATCTGCTATACATAACAGATCTCATATCTAGGTAAAAACCCCCAAACTTGTCAAGTTGTTTATTCATGCTAAGCTCACACTCTCTAGTATTCTCATATATCCTTTCAGAGCTATGGAGTCATACATTATAGGTTTAAAATACTACAAATAACAAAATAAATCCAGTTTGAGTATAGGATTTGTGGTGTCTCTATGTCCATTATGCAAAGAAATCTCCTTTGGCATAAGTTTCCAGCTCTTGAAAATCAGTAGTTCACTGGAATCAGAGGGAAATTACATTGTTGATTCACAGTGGTATTGCAGGCTTTTAACCTACCTAGAAGCTTTTTAATAGTTTGGTTTAGTATATGCTTTTGTACATTAATCTCTTGCTTCAAAGAAAGAAAGTCTTCCATACATTGAAGGCCTTTATGCCTATGCTTCCATTCCTGTGGTGGCTGGTTATGGATGTAGGATAAGACCACATTAATGTCAAGATATTAGTCCCTGGCTGGTTCTCCTGCCAAATCTGTAAAATGGTATTATTACTAATTCTTAGGCAATATCTAAAGAACAATCAAACAAAAATTACAGTATTGCACTATAATAATGATATTTTTTCCCTTTTTTCAGGTGGTCAAGCCTGTCCTGTTATTCTCTGGGATTCCTCGCTGAGTCCAACAGATAACAGTACCCATTCTTCAGTGAGGTTAACATGGGGACAATATCAGCAGCTATTGAAGAAGAAATGCTGGCAGAATGGTAAAGTTCCCAAAGCTGAATGGGGCTGTACTGAAATCCATCATCATGAGTGGTCCAAGATGGCACTCTTTGATTTTCTCTTGCAGGTAAAATGTTTACTGACTTATTTGTCTCATAAGTCATGTGAGCAAACATAGGATTTTTAGGAAAAGTAATTTTAGTGTATTTAATTTTTTTTAATGGGGAACAGAGGTATTTGCATAGTTTGAAATTATTTCTGGTTATTTCTTATGATTAAAATATCCAAAATGCAGCTTATAATCAGGCAGGCAGCCTAACTGACTAATTTCTTTTTAAAGAGGAAGCAAAGGCTTTTGCCTTGATTTTTTTCACCTTGAGGCAGGCATACTGTTTCTCCTTCACTCCTTGTTTCTCCAAACAGAGATCTTGACTGTGTTCACAACTGTAAATCTCTGTTTACTCTGTGGTTCTTCCTGCACCTCCCCAGCCCCAAGAGGTGACTGAAGTGGTTTTGGTGAGCTGCAGTCTGGAGCAAGGTAACAGCTGTAGTGGATAATTTTTCTTTTTTTTTTAAAAAAACCCTAGACAGTGACTTAGTAAAGAAGGAGTAGAGCAGCAACTGCTGAATGATAAATCTGCTTTTCTATTATCTAGAAGGAGTGGTTGGTTAAAATAAGATGCAACAGGATTGAAGTTCACATGACAGGAGACAAATTACTGTTGTACTAATAGTTGGTATCAGAGTGATTTATATCTCCAGTAGCTACCAGACAAGAACATGCATTCCAGAAAGTAAGTGAAAGTGACTGTCATAGTTCTTAAAGGCTACAATTTTATCTGCGTGCTCTCAAAGTTTATCAGCAGGCACAGGTGAATATATNCACCTCTAATAGATCTTCCTAATCTATGTTTTAAATGCTGTAAAACATAGGAGCAGGATTTAAAATGCTTTTAGTTGACTTTTACTTGCCTCCTTCAAGAACTCAAGCAAAATGGATTCTTTAATTTTGGGGGTGCGGACCTCTTATGTATATAAATGTATGACAGAAAATTCTGCTAAACTATATGCATCGGTGCCAGAGTGTTCTGTCATTATGTCTTAGCACTGAAATGGTGCAAGATATCATGATGAGGCTGTCTGTAAGAACAAGATCTCCCTGTCTATTTAATACATGTAGAGAAGTGCAAAGGGCTGGGGTCTGTACATCAAAGGAGTCTTTCCAGAAGCAGTCTGCTTTACTTTTTTACCTTTGGATGGATTGAATAAGAAATCCCAGGAGAGAGAACACTGAAAGCAAGAGGGGCTCTATAGCCTTCAGATAATGAATGCTGCTCATGAAAGTAGAAAGAGGAAAAGAAGTCTGTTCCTTTCCCCAGGATTTTGATATTTGGAAACAAACACTGTCAGCAATACAACTAGAAATAGAACTACGTATAAAAAACTCTAAACAAAATTGAAACAAATAAATTCTCAGACTTTCATTTCATTAAAGAGGTGGCCTTTTCATTCCAATATGCAACGAAGTTCTGCGTCAGGTGGGGTCCTAAAAGTTCATTTTGCTGGGATGTTACAAAAATAAAATTGTAGTTTTAGAAAGCTTACGTAAACAGCACTGCTTTTGTNTTATCAGCATCAGAATATGAAAACTTGAAAACAAAAAAAAAATGCCAAGAAAGGGTTCTGTATTAAAAAAAAAATAAATCTGTGCTTCAAGAGTCATTCAGAAATAAAGAATACTGGTGAAAAGTATTATCTGTTAAGCATAATTTCCTCAGAAAAATAGGT
>VZTT01020178.1:0-14213 GCA_013400855.1 Buphagus erythrorhynchus | reverse complement strand
AGGTATTTCAAGTCAAGTATATGTGGCACTTGGGGACATAGTTTAATGGTAGACTTGGCAGTGCTGGGTTGGACAGTTGGAGGCTCAATGCTCTTAAAGATCCTTTCCAACCTGAATGATTCTATACTCTATGATAGAACATCTTATGGCTTCTGTTATTGCTGTGTTGTCTCCTTAAGAAGTAGCCACTGGATATTTCCATTTCCCCCATTCCTGAGTTAATGAGATGACTCTGGTATTCTGCTCTTTTTTCTCCTAATCACGTTTTAGCAAATGACTCACTTTAAAGGGGATGTCTCAGAGTAGTCATCTTTTTAGAACGAGTACTCACTCGATTAAAAAAATAATTGATTGCTTGTGGCTTAAATGATCTGTGTGCCAAGCCTTAAATGTGACATTGGCTGGAGCACTATCTATTAGGCTGATGGCTTCTTGCCCAAATAATATTTGGCTGGTGCCAGTCATTTCATATATTCATTAATTGTGTTATCTGAAAAGTGAATATGTGAAGGGCTGCAGGCATATCCCAGAAAAATAGAAGAGAATAAATCATGTCACATGTGTATTCTGAAAATAATTGGCAACTGCTGAAACATTTCCATACATAAGATTGAAGGCAGGAATACACTGGGGTAGTTTCCTTAGGAGGGATGAGTAAATGCAATAACACTCCATAGCTCAGTGATCAAAGTGAAGTGGATGAGCAGCAGAGAGGTCTGCTGCATGGAGAGGTCTGCTTTGGGATGTTCTTGTGATTGTACCTGGACTTCGGACTTATTTTTGTTATATGGCCATACAAACAAGTCTTAGGCTTTTATCCAACAGCCCCCTCCTCAGGATACAGCTGAGGGGATGGCACCTTTTTACAAAGCATTCTAGCTGGAGAACAGATCAGGTAATTTAATTTAATTTTTAGGGTTATATTCCTTGTTATTACAAGCTTAATATGGGATCTTGGACAAGCCCCTCATGTTGCCTCTCCATGGAGAAGAAGGGTATAAGGTTAGAACTTTACTGCAGGGGAATCTTCTGTGGGAATGTGGCTCTGTGGAAGTGCATGTGTGCTCTCCAGCATCAGAGTAAACACTGCCAAGTGGAAAATAACTCAAGTATTTTGCAGAGAAGGGCTATAGAACTCTAATTATTAACACAGGGATGTGAAACGTGATCTGACGCTACAGCTTAGCTGATCAACGTCTCTTTTTCTTCATTATCAGTGTGTCATCTCAAATGTCTGTTTGATGGTAAAAGTTTTGTGTATCAGTGACATATGCTACATTTCTCTCTTTGATACAGTGGTAATAAAAGAATGACTCATTCTCTCCAGAACACACTAGGAAATCCGATGATTATTGTCTATTGTATCATATTTTATTTGTTATTTCACAATTATATTAAAATATAGGAATTACCTCCTAAAAGCTTATTTGTTCTCCCTTGATATTTTCTTCCTCCAGAAATATCGTTATCAAGATGAGGATGCTCCACATGACCATACTTTGCCTCGTTTAACCCATGAAGTGAGAGGCCCAGAGCTTGTTCATGTGTCAGAGAAGAACTTGTCTCAAATAGAGAATGTCCATGGATACGTCTTACAGTCGCACATTTCTCCTTTGAAGGTAGGATCCCTACAACTCATGGCTTTAGTCCTCAAATACAAGAAAAAGCATAGCCTGAAATGCCTGGGAAGCTTACTTTGTTGTACAAACAGACAAGCTGCTTTCTGAAATCGATCATTGCAGATTGATTGTCCTGTAATGGGTTTTTAAGGCTCACTCTAGTGGAACAGGTGATAGTTTAGTTGATAGAGCTTTGTGTAGAGATGTGAGCTTTCTACTTTAAGTGAGGGTTTTGCTTGAGTAAGAATAATTCCTGGCAAATGAGCCTGGATTTTTGTACATTGTGAAAGGAATAATGCAGGTTCTTGGCCTCAATAACATAGTGATTTTGAAATGGCAGACTTCCCTTCCTGATTATTCTTGTTCAGAAATAATAATAAAAAAAATACTGTATATGTAACCATCTGATGGAATCCTAGTTTTTTCATCTCTCAGAAAGCTATATCAAAGTCACAAGTTATGTCTGAAAAGGGAGCTCATTTGCCTCTATTCATATCCTTGCTGCTCAAGCACTTGCAGTTTTCTGTGGGTTTTGATGCAATTCAGAGTGCTGTAGAGATATCTTTCTGTTAACTAAGGCAACTATTTATAAAATATGGAAGCTTTAGCTGTATGTGGGTCTGGTGTCCTCTGATATATCTCATTGGGCAAAAATGTTTCTCTTCCTGGTGAACCTGTATAATAACCAAAAAGGAATCCATTCCTGAAATTTTACATTTGTTCTTTAATAAGAATGCAGTGGTTTGAAAATATTCCTAGAGCTTCTCTTGTGGAAGGAGCACAGATGCAGTGATTAGCATGATGGGTTGTCTATTTTAGTTTCTACTAGTCTTGGGGAGGGGGGGAAATAATGATATTCTTTACTAGAGGCAGTGACGTTCTGGGTAATAGTTCTATTCCAGCAAACAAGGCAGATGGGCTTTGCTCCCTCTGGTGCTCAAAGCCTGTGAAATGGGCACTGCTTGCCTAGCACAGTGTTTACAGTGTGGTTACAAGTGAGAGGAAATGTTTATTATTAAAGATTGATGTGAATACAGCTGGTATTCATTGAGCCTTCATGGAATAGCCATGCAAATGAATCTTTGTCCTCTGCTCTTGTTGGTCCTGTGTTTAGTTTGTATGATGCTTGTCTTATCAGGTTTTAGCACTTTTCTGAGTTACTTACCTAATTTTTACTGCAGAAGCCAACTGTACCAAGCAGTGATAAATCATCTTGTGCTGAGGTTATCACTTTAGTTATTTGGAAAGGATTATCTCCATGAGGCCCCTGTGTAGCATCAGGGGACAATCACAGACCAAGCAATTTCTGGCCTGGATAGGAAACATCCCTGTTCCAGTCTAGGACTCCTTGAGTATTGTGATTGCAGTGGTGTTTCTTGTTCATGAAGGTCAAAACCAGACATTGTTCTTCACATTTGGAGACTTTCAAGTAAGGCTGGATAATCCAAGCTGAGGGTGTAGCAATGATGTCAAAAAGCTTGTGAAGTGAAGGGTATCCCCAGACATGCACAATTGTCTTAAAACAGCTCCCAGTCTTATTTGCTCTCGTAACAAGGCAAAGTTGTTGTCTGCTGCGGTTTTCTGAAGTGATGGTAGGACAGGAGCTGTATAGTGTTTCCTTTTGGAAATCAGTGTCTCCTACAAGTTCTCCCTTCAGCATGAGGATTTTTGCCTTTGACTCTGTCCCCTTCCCTTGTTTCCTTCAGATTCACAGTGTCTTATATCTGCCACTTAATAGTCTCATGCCTGCCACTTAATCTAAATTTAGCTGTTTGTCTCTTCAAATGGCTTTGAAGTTCCTTCTTCCCCCTGCTGTCTGTGTCCCATCTTTTAACCTTCAGTAGAGATTTAGCTCAGGAGGCTGGAGGAATTCTTCCTCACTTTTCTGGTTACAGGTGCCATTTGCATTTGGTGCAAAGGTAAAATGTGCATACATGAAAGTCATGAGTCTGCTTGTACCAAGTGCTGAGGAATGCATTAGGTGCAGTTTCTGGTGCTGGGAGTGTGACTGTTAGAGTCTGTGAAGGGTCAGACTGGGAAGTTTCCTTAACACCAAGCCAGGGATCACATCATATCCTGTGTGCCATTAGGACTGTCCATCTGACCACTCCCCCAAGCAGATTGGCTGTCTGGCTGGGTGGGGTTAAGTCACTGCCTGGCTGCATTTCAGTGCCTGAATTTCTCCATAGGGATTGCAGCACCAGGGTGTGCCTTTCCAGCAAGTTTTGAAGCAGTTTAGTGGCTGCACGATGCCCTGATGACAGGATGATTACCCAATATTTGTTTTGAAATAATATCATAAAATGAAAATGTTTGAGCATAAAAATAATCTAGTTAAGATGCTTTGGAACAAAAATGTTGTCCCAAGACCAAGGCACATGTCCATCCTAATCACATCACTTTTCCTAAGTGACTTGACTTTGGCAAAGTAAAAGACTTGCTTGTTTCCATATATTTTTGTTCATTTGGAAAGAAATCTGCAAAGATCATACAGTTATGATGTACTGTACTTGGTACTGCTGAGGTCACACCTTGAGTGCTGTGTCCAGTTCTGTCCCCTCAGTTTAGGAAGGATGTTGAGACGCTGACCATGTCCAGAGGAGGCTGGTGAGGGGTTTGGAACACAAACCCCATGAGGAACAGCTGAGGGAGCTGGGATTGTTTGGCCTGGAGAAAAGGAGACTCAGGGTTGATTTAATCACTCTCTACAACTTCCTGGAAGGTGGTTGTAGTCAGGTGGGGTTTGGTCAGGCAACAACTGACAGAACGAGAGGACACAGTCTTAAGCTGTGGAAATGCCAATGGAAATATAGGTTGGATATTAGGAAAAAGTTTTTACAGTAACAGTGATAAAGTACTGGAATGGTTTGCCCAGGGAGGTGGTGGCGTTACCATCCCTGGATGTGTTTGAAGAAAGACTGGATGTGGCACTCAGTGCCATGGTCTAGTTGAGGGGTTGCACGGGGTTGGACTCAATGATCTTAGAGGTCTCTTCCAACCTTGTGATTCTGTGATTCTGTGTTTTATAAAACTTCCCTTTGGGCTGGCTGATTCTAGCCCTCACAACGGACCAGTGCTCACAGCCATCTGTGGAAGCCATAGGTGTTACACCTTGTCTGTGCATGTAGACTGCTTGCTACCATCACCCTGCTCCCCAGTTCTCAGTGAACATCTCAGTTTGCATCCATAATTCAACTTGTCAGCTTGAGGACAGGCTTGCATCATTACAGAGGAAAGTTCTGTGGATGGCTGAAGTTCAGGAAGAGAAACTGTGGGCCTGTCTATTCCCCTGCATACATCTCCAGGTAAAACATTCCAGGAATTTTTGAAACATTTTCTGACATTCAGAATGGAAGCATTCAGACCATCTTTTTATTAACATCCATGATTTAAAATGTCTGATATGGCCCATGTTTGCATAGAACAGATGCATCTTACATTTTGAAGTATACAAATTCTTAAAGAATTTGGCTTTAATTTCATATTTCAGATTTTGTGGTTTGATGTAGTCCAGAAACACCCTAGTGGAGCTCATTGTTATTATATTATTAGATTGAATATTAGGAATAAATGCTTTACTGTGAAGGTGGTGAGGCACTGGCACAGGTTGCCCAGAGAAGCTGTGGCTGCCCCATCCCTGGAAGTGTTCAAGGCCAGGTTGGATGGGGCTTTGAGCAGCCTGCTCTAGTGGAAGGTGTCCCTGCCCATGGCAGCAGTCTGGAACTTGATGGTCTTTAAGATGATCCCTTCCAACCCAGCCATTCTGTGGTTCTATGGTTCCATGAATCTGTGATTATTGATTACCTCAGCAGATTGTTTTGGAAACAAAAACATAAAACTTAATTTTTTTCAACACCCTTGCATTTGTTTTATGTGCTGAATAATAAGAAATGTGGTCCTCATACATTCTGAAAATCTCTTTGAGACACACAGATACTGATTATGATAAATACTGTTTAGAAATGCGAATAGATTTTCTGAAATTGAAGGTAGGCATGTTTTTCTTATCTTCCAAGTAGCTAAAATCTAGTATGCATTAGCCTTCTCCCTTTCAGAAGATAATAATGAACAAGAGCAGTTTTGCTATAAACCAGACCCTCTTTTATTTTCCCTGTATTTTTCATTTCTTCACCTTATTATATTTTGCATTCACTTTGCTTTTCTACTCCCCTGTATCATTTCATGTGCAGGCAACTTAGTTCTGGAAAATGCTTAATTTTAGAAAGCTTCAAACTCCTGTTAAAGGTTGATCTGCCTATTAGTGTGCAGAAGATACAATTTTCAATAGCTTAAGCAACTTTGAATGTCAAACACTGAAGTTGTAAAGGAGGTTTTCAGTTACGTGGATATATTAACATTTGGGAAAATGGTAGCATTGGAGAAGTTTTGTTAGACTTGCCATATTAAGATAATAAATGTTCTTTTCAACTTATGGAGGTGATGGAATTGTGTTTTAATAATCTCTTAAAGGAAAAAAGTCTGTAGTGTAATGAAAAGAGAATTTAAAATAATTTTCTTGCACTTCCCCTTGTTTGACACGAGATGGTGTAGTAAGCTCAGAATTCTTTTGTCTGCATCTATAAAGCTTCATGATATACTATTGAGAGTTTTCTTAGATGCTTTAGAAAGTACTAATTTAGTAAAAAGTGCCTTGTGAATCCCTGGTATTTTGGGAAATCTGAATTCTGCATAACTGTACCTGAAAATCAGAGGTGCAAGTTCTGTCTCTAAATTAAATGCATATCTCTTCCCTTTCCTCCCAGGAATAGAGCTAATTGGTGTTCATTAAATGAATGATAACACTGGCTCCTAAATGAACCTTACTAGTCTTATTGTGATGTTAGATTTATTTTTGTTTTTCAGTATACTCCACTTTGTTAAGATAAGCTGAAAAGTAAGAATGCTTGTAAGGATCTTGTATCTTCTTGGTTGTCTGAACATTTTAAGTGTCAGGCCATTCCAGCTATCTCCATTTCCTAATTTAATGCCAGCTTCAACTGTAAGCATCAGTGGAAATTGAGCAAAAACAAATATCCAGCTGAATAACTGTTACTATCCTAAGCTAAGTGTTTTCAAACATGAATGATCAGTAATGTTCCTCTTCAGTTGCCTCATCTTTGATAGCCTCAATTTCTGGAAAGGAAGGAGCCACACTGGCTATCACTCCTCTTCCTCTGTCCCAGGATGTTGTTCTGCAGCTCAGCTGGGTTGCTGACAGCTTGCAGAAAGTCAGGATTGATGGAATTACTTTCCAGTGGAGAGAGGAGAAAAACCATCTCCACATGGAGCAAATGGGCTCAGCAGTCTACAAAGTTAAGGTTATCCACAAATTGGCATTTGTACAAATTGGTTTACAGAAGAAGGATGTCTCCCAATGCCAGAGCACATTTATACTTTTTTTTTTTAATGGCAGGAAGCCTTGTCTTACCCATTACTTGAATCACAGAATCACAGAATCATTTAGGCTGGAAAAGAGCTCTGAGATCATTGAATCCAGTCTCTGATAGATCACCTACTTGTCAACTAGACCATGGCACTAAGTGTCGTGTCCAGTCATTTCTTGAACACTTCCAGGGATGGTGACTCCACCACTTCCCTGAGAATTTAATTTCAGTATTTAATGAAGAAATTAATCCTGATATCCAACCTCAATGTCGCCTGGCACAGGTTGAGTTGCCTTGGAGAAGAGGCCAACCCACACCTGACTGTGACCTCCTTTCAGGTGTTGGAGAGGGTGATAAAGTTCCCCCTGAGCCTCCTTTTCTCCAGGCTAAACACCCCCAGCTCCCTCAGCCACTCCCCATCAGTCTTGTGCTCCAGACCCTTCCCCAGCTCCGTTCCCTTCTCTGGACACGCTCCAGCCCCTCAATGTCTTTCTTGCAGTGAGGGGCCCAGAACTGAACACAGCATTGGAGCTGTGGCCTCAGCAGTGCCCAGTACAGGGGACAATCCCTGCCCTGGTCCTGCTGGCCACACCATTGCTGATCCAGGCCAGGATGCCATTGGCCTTCTTGGCCACCTGGGCACACCCAGGATCATGTTTAGCTGCTGTCAACCAGCACTCCCAGGTCCTTTTCACTGGGCACCTTTCCAGCCATTCTTGCTCCACTCTGCAGCCCTGCCTGGGGTTGCTGTGCCCCAGGGGCAGGACCTTATAAAACTTCATGGTCTCAGCCCATCAATCCAGCCTGACCAATTTCCCCTTTGGAGCCTTCCTACACTCCAGCAAATCAACACTCTTACCCAGCTTGGTGTAATCTGCACACTTGATCCCCTCATCCAGATAATCAGTAAAGGTATTAAACAGGACTGGACCCAACACAGAGCTCCTTACACCATGAGTGACCAGAAGATTCTTTGGGACTCTCTGTATCTAGTGCAGGAGAGAGGTTTTGTTTCTGCTCCAAGGCAGATATCTCTCTTTCCCAATTCCTATCTCCTAGTGAGTGTGTAGCATCCCTTGAATGTCCATCATTCTTCTTTTTATCCTCCTGAGTGCAGGAAGGTCATTCCTATGAAGGCTCCTGGAATCTGTCACTCGCCCTTTTCTGTCTGTAATGAAACATCTTTTTCCCCACCTCTGAAACTTTCCCTGTCCAGGTGTGAGTCAGACCTCACTACAGTGGTTGCTGTGCTTGTCTGACAAATTAACAAAGATGGGGGAAAAGGCTCTGAGGATGAGCCTGGATGATTAATGATTCTGTGAAAAATGTATTAGCCTGAGCTTCCTGGGAACTGTCATAAAGAGTAATTTTTTGTGTCTAAAAATGTAGATTAGACAGGAGTTATTTATTTCATGAATTAACATTGACTTCAATAAAAATTGGGTTCTGAAGACAATTTGGATAAATAAGGTCAAAATATTATATAGCAATTTTTTTTTTTCAAATGCAACAGTCTCATTTCTCAAGTCAACAAACTTTGTGACTATTTTTTTGGTACTGAATTCTGTATAAGGACTAAAGTCATGCACTGGTCACAGGTACTGTGAAAACTGAACAAAGTCCAAGACTCTCCTGATGTTGCAGTGGATCATGTGACCTGTAAATAAACTTGAGATGTTGCTGTCCAGAGCTGGAAAACAGTATAAGGAAATACACTCCACAGACCTGCTTACCTGTTTTGAAACACAGAATCGCAGAATGATTTAGGTTGAAAGGGATGATGATCTAGTTTTCATTTTTTTAAGATGTTCTTTTTCCAACCCTCTGCCTTAGGCAGGGACACCTTCCGCTAGACCAGGTTTGAGCAATTGCAGGGAAGTCCTCTGCCCTGGTAATGTAAATACCCCTAGCCTCCAGGGAACCAGGTTTACACAGAGAAAGCTGGTTGCTACAGCTTTCAGCATTACCATGCCTGATAGTCCTGTGTAAATGTAGTTCCTGGTGTTTTGGGGATAATCTTGTCTGTGGTAAGAAACCACATTTATTTTTCCGGAGCTGCTGAGATCCCTTAATTCCTATTACTGGGGAAGAACTCTATGATAGAGATGAAGTTCAAATAGGGAAGAAACGAAAAAAAAAGAGGTTGAATTTGCTTTAATCTCTGCAGTTGAGGTGTGACAAAGAGTTGAGGCAGTGCCTCAGCACAGGCTGTTCTTCCTGAGCAAAGATGCTGCATTTCAGAGGCTCTTTCAAAGCTGTGGAAAACTGAGAGGGGCTGAGGCTTTGTTACATGTCAGGAGCAGCAGTCTGAAGTTCTCTCTTGCAGTAACAAAATTAATTGGGGTTATATAGAGGACATACTAATGTATGCATGGATATATTAGCAAGCCATCAAAAATTTAATCTTGCATCATTTTCTTTGCTTACACTGACTGCATTTCATAAGTATAGCTAATCTGCATGAAGCATTTTTTATCCCCAGGGTGGCTCAGCCCAGTAGCAATGATCTTATAAGAATACTTTTGATCACTGCCCTGGTAGCTTCCTAGCTTTTGTGTTTTGGAGTTGGTTTTGTTTTGTCCTTTTTCCCCTCTCTCTCCTTTTCAGTATGCAGTCACTGGCAAAGCCCCACGCTGCAGTCAGTGGATTCCACTGAATATTCAGTAGGTTACTTCATTAAGATACAGCACTTGTTACATGTTTAATCATGTACTGCTTTTCTCTTATCTCTTACTGTAACAGCAGATAAGCATATATCATACATCTGTATCTGTAATCTATGTTTTTTTAATATAAAAATGCAATCGGATTAGAAAGAGACAAAGGAAACTTACAAATGTGCCTGTTCTTGCTCTTAAGGAAGTGGAGGAAGTAGCTCTGAATTTTGATTTTATTTCATTATGTTTCAAGGCAAAATAAGCAGCTTATAGATTAGCATTTTGAGTAATAATTTGTGTCTCATTTTCATGTGGGCAGGAATGCTTTTCGTTTCTGAGTCCTTGTCTTACTCTAAAGAAATTCCTAAAATGGTGCAAAAATTGAATGTTACAGCGAAGAAGAGATATTAGTGAAGGATACTTTTTTTGCTTTTGTCATCACAGCTAAATCCATTGTTTTGTGTGCTTGATGTTTTGCCTTGGCTTTCTGATTGATGGTTTTCCACATGATTTATGTAGTTGCAGACAGTATCTTGTTATCTTTCTAGCTCCTGACAGAATAAAAAAGAAACCAAATAAAATTGCTTCTGTCAGTGGGTGATTTAATTGGAGAAATCTCAGCAACTTAAAGTAAACCTCAGGCATTGCAATCCTTTATTTTTTGGCAAAATAAATGTTGTCCTCTGATGGACACAAGCGGAGCAACTTCTGACAGTATCTACTAGCGCTCTGTATGTTGTTAGACTTGCCTGAAGAACGAAGACAGGAATTTTCAAAGGAATTTAAAAATATTTTCAGGCTGTGGACCCTGTTTACTTTGTATGGGCTTCCTAGGTATTGAAGGTCTTTTCAAATGTTAATCTGAATTGCTCTTTCAGGAGATTTTCTGTGTTCTTCGTCTACTGGGTGCTTTATCCATTAGTATTAATTAGCTGATTTATCTTTTATTCTTTTTGAGTAGGTTTTTTTTTAACAATAGTCTTGTTCCTGAGCCTTTTTTTTTTTTTCTTTTTTTATGGGGGGGGAAGAGGGGGAAGCCTGACATATTGCAGGTATTCCTGACCATGTCTCTCACACGTAGTCAAGAATCCTTTTCTCTCATTGTCTTTCTCTAATGCTTTGCATAGTGCTAGTTATTCCTTGCTTCCCTGTAATTTTCTGAGTCGTTTTCCCCTTGATGTGTTGGCCATGTGAAATACTCATAGAATATTAAAAAAACCCCTGAGAGATGGACTATTATAAAGAAGGTTTTCTTCCCATTTGAAATAGATGATATATATGCAGTAAATCCATGGATTAACTACTAGATGCTATGAACATAGGATTTGTATGTTCTGCCAGTTCTTTTCTCTGAGTCTAGAAGTACCAGAATATTTATAAAGTATCTGTAATGACGTTTGCCACCTTTCCAAAGTGTTTTGTGACCTACTGCTGAAAAGTGCAATAAAGCATCTTGGTGTTATTAGTCAGCCTGTAACAGGAGGGATTTTTCTCAGATATGTCAGACAGGTTTAACACCAGTTGTTTCCCTAAGCTCTGTAGCTGAAATGCCCTTCTGTCAGACTTCGGCTACTGCTGACACTTGGGAATGTATTCTACAATTTAAATGAAGCACTAAAGTGCTATAATACCTTTTCACTGAGAAATATACTGATAATTCACTCACTCAGTAGAAGATACATGTGTTTATACATCTGATGATGTGACACATCAAAAATGTTCTGGCTTTTGTCAGTACCAGGTGTAAAAGAAAGCAGAAGTTTGCTGTTCCAGGAATTCTGGATGGCTGCAGCCTCCAGGATGAAGAGAACACAATCTCTTTAGTCAAACCTTATGAGAGAGTATCTTGGCAGCCTGACTTAGAAGTGCTTTAGTTATTTCCTAAATTTTTAAACTCCTATTTCTTATAGTTCTTATTTCATCTTGCTGTAGTTTTGTAGACTGTGGACTGATAAAAAAAAAAGAATTTTGACATTTTAAAGAAAAATAGCTCTTTCTGAACTGGCTGTTACTTTCCAATTCTTTTCAAGAATCTAGTCTAAATAAGAGTGTCTGAGATTATTATTTTGTGACATCTTATTATTATGTGACATCATCTCCCCGCCCATGGCAGGGGACTTGGAACTAAATAATCTTTAATGTCCATTACAACCCACACCATTCTGTGGTTCTGTGTTTCTGTGATCTTGGCATCAATGGCTAATTGAGACTTCTCAAAAGAGACGACTGCTGTCAAAAATATTTTTAAATGGGAAATGCCTTTTGCCATTTGGTTCCCTTCAATCGTTTTCAGAAGATCATGTTACTTGCTTTTTAATAATCTTTAAAAATTGCTACTGAAGCTGATGCAATTGGGAATGATGTCAAAAAAAATAGTCAGCACTCTTGATGACTCAGGTGGCTTTTTTAAGATCCGCATTGTTTACTAACTTGATTTTTCACAGTGTTGTCTTTCCTTTTGCATTATATTGTTTCTTTTTGCCATAGTTAATCAGTATTCCTTTTCCCTGTTCCTCTTCCTGACTTACCTTCAGGATCCATTCCTGTATTTCTCCTTCTCTTACATTTTCTCTTATTTCCATTCCTACACATACACATGAATCTTATTAATCCTTCAAGCCACCCATGAAGTACCAATTTGTACCAGGGTGCTGTGAACGTGTAATGATTGATGCCCTCCTGTATGAGACAACTGCACTCTTATTGATCATTTTGCTTCTTGGCTGCTTTAGAGGGCAGGAGACACAGCACTGCCTGTCTCCTCTTTGTTGTACATGGACTTTAAGAACGGTTCTTCTTATTTTCTTGCTCCTGAAAGGTGGGTCCTCCTCCCCCTGAACAAAAGCAATGTGAAATACAGTTGAATACTATCTAGTCTAGTGGATCTCAGTTGCCCACTGAAATGGCTGCACTCAGGGCAGCTTTTATTCTACTAATACTTACAGAAACTATGAGCCAAAGAAACTGCAATCAATTTTTTTTCAACCAACAAAGTCATGAATACCAGATTGCATCTCTCTTCCACATACGAACAGAATGAGACTTTTGCATAGATAAGAGCTAGAAGCCAGATTTTTAGATTGATGTGTTTTCTGCAGAAAATGGCCACATTCTCAAAGAAAGTGTACCTAGCTGATTTTTTCAAAGCCTTCCTCCCACTACAGTTTTAATAAGCATCTGCCTGAATTGCTGCATTGGATTTGATCACCCCATGGCGGTTGAAGATTTTGCTTCCAAACAGAAAAAAAAAAATCATCAAACCTGATAATAGACCTAATAAAATTATTATAATTGATTACATGACATTGGAAAGGCTAAAAAGAGTAATGGTGTTTTTACAGCAAATAAACAAATTTTTACTTTGAAGTCAGTGTCACAAATTGTGCCTTTGATCAAGTGGATGAGCAAACGCCAAGCAGGGAAGTATAATTTCAGCGATGAGAGTATAAATAGTTACATTAATTACTGGGAATTAGCCAAAATAGCACAAAGTTTACAACTTTACACTCTGGGAGTGTTAAAGTCATCAACCAGCTTCTGAAGACCACACCTGCAGATAGTTTCACAGAGTGAAATTGCTGCTGTTCCCTCTTTAGGAGTTGTTGGGCAGTTTGTTTCTTTCACTGTTGTGCAATAAATCTGCAGATTGAGCAGATCTGAACTGAATTAGAGATTTCAGCTGAAACTGGGTTATTTTCCTAACTGCCATCTTCATAATTTTACTTCTATTTAGAAAAGGCATTATTTTTTCAGTATTCTGGAGATGTTGTTATCTACTTAAGGCAAATGTGAAGGGGAACAGTAAAGTGAAGCCAAGGGCATTTCTGTACTATTTGTACTTTACTAATACCTGTCATGTTGGGGAGTGTCTGAAATCCGGCTCAAGCAAGCTCAGGTTAAAATACTGAAGTCAGGTTTCCATTTCTGAACATGCTATTTACCTACTCTCTCCTAAAGATACTGGGATTAGGGAATTCTAATCCTGTCTCTATTTTGGAGTGCAAAGTCAGCCACAAGGACTACTAAACAATTGTACCTCAAAGACTAATAAAAAAATAAAGCTGAATCTATCAAAAAAAGGCAACAATCAACCAGGGGGAGCATCACACCAGTATTTATCACAGACCATCCTGTGTTGGGAGGAACCCACAAGGATCATCAAGTCCAACTTCTGGCCTTGCACAAGACAGCCCCTAGAATCACACCATGTGCCTGAGGGCATTGTCCAAGCACATCTTGAACTCTGCAAAACTTGGTGCTGTGACCACTTCCTTGGGGAGCCTGTTCCAGTGATATTCCTAAACAGAAGAAAAGCACTCTTGAGCAGAGTCGTAGAGCACCAATGCATCAGTCTATTATAGCTACTAGAAAGGTGGAGTGTTTGAATTACTTTGAAAAACATAGTTTACTTCTCCTATTCTCCTTCATCACTTTGTGTACTGGGCATTTCCACACCTATACCTTCAGAGGACCGTGTGTGCCTTGTTTAGGGGCTGTACCTTCCTCATTTGAGGACTCCAGCATCAAACTCTTCTTATAATGCAGCTTGCAGA
>VZTT01020175.1:3234-19348 GCA_013400855.1 Buphagus erythrorhynchus | reverse complement strand
CCTTCCCTTCCCTTCCCACACCTTCCCTTCCCTTCCCTTCCCTTCCATCTGATGTCTATTAAAATTAACTCTGAGACTTAAAATGAAGCTGTACCTAAGTGGACATAATGAAGAGATGTACTAAAGATATTTATTTGCAATGAAAACTTGAATTTCTTCTGGACCTGGCAATATCTGTAAGCCAGCAAGGAGACCTTAACTGCCTGAGTCCACCATGAGCATTCAAGTACAGCTGTGAGGAGCTGATAAAAAGAAAAAGATTGAATGAGTGCCATTGCAATGTTAAAAAATATTAAAAATAATATAACAACTGCTGCAAGTAAATTTTCTTTGCTATTTTTCCCTTTAGGGAAGCAAAACTTAAAATAGTACAAGTGAGACAGTAAAAAGTGAGAATCCACTGACACTTGTGTTTCTGATTTGATTTTTGACCTGCATTGGCTTGGCAGATTCTATTGACTTCACAAGACACATTTGATGGTAACATTTTCAAGGACATCTAAACAAGTTAGACTTCTAAGTCTTAACTTAAAACTTTCAGTAGTCTATTGGGATCCTAAATATTGTTTTAAGTCAATTACACCTAAACTCCCGAGGTTTGACCCTAAAAAGGGGATTTATATGCTACAGTAAAAGCTTGTACAATTATGTACAAGTGACAGAGGTACATCACCGTTGAGACTGAAAAATACCTACATGTTAAGAGAAGCAGCTCCTTCACCAGGCACAGTTAGTGCTGCACCCACAGCTCAGCACTGCAATGGCTATATGGCACCTTCTCCAGTCTACCAAGCTGGGGAAAAATGTCCATTTAGGAAAGGTCTTCTTTGAGATCCACCCGTGGTAACCAGTTTATTTTTAAGGTTCTGCCACAACAAAGCAGGAATTCAGTATAAGCCTGGGTAGGACAGGCCAAGCTGAGCCTTTCTCTACAGTAGAATTGTGGGATGCCAGAAGTGAGGAGACCAGCAGAGGATTCAGTCCCACTTCTTCACTGCTCACTGTCTCCCTTTAGTGGCCACACAAGGGTATGGAACAACTTCTGATGTCTTAGACACCAAAAAAATTTAGGAAGGGAGGGGATGCTAGCAAAGCAGCATATGTGATGTTATTTTGCTTGAAAAGGTCCAGTGAATGAGGACCATGCCAAAGAGTCAAAACTTGTAGCAATTAAAATGTCTGTGCCATTTTCCATTGACATTTCTTCTCCCTGTGGTATCTAGTCTAAGATGCCAAATCAGTGTTCCATACACCAAGGTTGGAAAACTGACTATTTGCTGTATATTTTACTAATTTTTCCTTTTTCCTGTTGTTAGTACCAGAGTTTTTATGCCACTGGTAATTTTCCTCCAATTGTTTTCTTCACAGCTACTATGTAGGTCCCTGTGGGGCTGAGACCTTCATACAAGCAAGACACCCACTGACATTTCCACTTCAGTCTTCCATTCTCATGTCCTTTGCCTCACTGTCTGACACTCTGCAAGCTCTTACTTTCCATCTGTACCTTAGCAGCACCACTGACAGTCAAACATGTAACTTAGCACTGCTGTGACTGCATCAGTCAAGTACACACAGAGCCCTTGCTGGTGTGTGACTTGAATGAAAGAGTAAAACTTGTTCTTAACTCAGCTAATCCACTTTTACTTTGGGGAAGGAGTCCTTAGTTAAAAATGCACTGACCTACTTCTTCCATGGCTAGAATTTAACTGTTGGCAGCATGAAGTTATATTCTTCTCCATTCAAGAAAGTTTATATTTGCAGATTATAATATGTTCTACCATGCAGGGATCTCCTGAAGCATCCCTTTGCACCTATATCAGCCCTCATACTAGGCTTTCCTCCTTGTAGAACCAACATTGTGAGGCAAGTGGGTATACATATGGCTGATTCTGCCCTGTCACCCAGCTAGATGACCCTAACCTGGACCAGGAAAGAGTAATAGCAATCCTGGTACTAGGGATGTAGTCCAAGCAGTGTGATCCATAAAGGCACACTAAGTGTGGCTAATGAGAAATTTTAATTTCCACTACACAATCCCTCATCTTTAATTATTCCTCTTTTCTGTTTGAGAATCCCATCTCAGAAAATGGACTTTGGCATTTTGGGGGGTAATGGTGTTGAAATAAGTACATAAATAAAAAGGAATATATAAACAGTCTTTTTCCAGATCCCAGATTTGTGTTTGGTTTTTTTTTGCTACATAATGTTTGCTATGGGTATAGCTAGTACATGACAAAATTTGTCAGAGAAAGGTAACTATTGGTGGATGAGTCTTTTACCCTTGTTCTATTATTTCTCTTTTCTTAATCATGAGAAATGGAAAAAAACAGGGCTGATATTAAATATAAAAAGCTATAAACTATAAACTTTTGAATCTGGTTATAAGACAGGAGTCAGGCCCCACTGTTAGTTACACCAACAAAAAGCAATGAATTTTTCATTAGCCACAAGGCTAAATAATTCACTAGGAGGAAAGGGAACCAGGAGAACAACTTCAGCTCAGCTGAAACTTCACCCCCACAGCACAAATCTTTCTTTCTCCTGTGCTCACACTCCAGGAAAAGAGCCTTATCCTCAGATAGCTTGGCACATAGAATGGAGTATGCTCTTCCCTTCTGCTGAAACCCTTCAGCTATGTGGAAAACGTGTAACTCTTCAGAGGACTGAGGCTGAAACCCAGGTGGTCTCTGTCCCCAGTGTCCCCTGCCCAAAGCAGGCAGCTGATCTGCCATAATACAAGTAGGTGGCCCTGGGTATGTTCAAGTCTTTTGACCAGAGTGGAAAGGCTGCAATCAGAGGGTGAGAGGAAGTGGAAAACTGCCCCAGGATGTTGAGCCTGTTCACCTAAGAAGTCAGCAGGGAGGATCTGAGACACTTGGCGGGGATCTGCAGGACTCTGAGGACATAGGAAAAGCATCCTCAAGTCAAACAGCAAAATCCAGATTAAATGGTTTAGAAAAAGAAACACTAACCAGATATTAGATTAGTAAAATAATTTATGTTTTGACAAAAAAAAATACAAAAACCAAAACAAACCCTACATGCTAAGAAAAAGAAAAATATTTCACTGTAAATCTGTGGGGAAGTATCTCAGTAATACCTTGCCTTCATTTAAGTCAGCAGTGAAATACTTGTCAGACCACAGGGGGCTTCATGGAAGTGAGGAAAATTATCTGAGACTTCTATTTCACAAGACTTTTAGGAGACACTCAAACCTCATTCTAAGGAACTTGCAAATGTGTCTCAAGGTAAAACCTTTTGCAAGCATTTGTTGGGCAGCCACTGTGATAACTGAGGCAGTACTGTGACTCATGTATCAGGAATTACACTATTTTTCCCACTCCAGATGCAGCTATTTTACCTTAAAGACTTCTAGAAGGTTATTTATTTAGACCCTTTACTAGGGTCCACAAGGAGTTAATATTAAATTCATATTCATTGAAAAGAATGTTGTCATACAGATTTTTTTAAAATTCCTGTTTTCTGGGCATGCATTTGTCAACCAGAAATTGGCAAAAATACAAAAAATTATAATGGAAACTAACTTCCCTGAAGGAAAAATTAAATCTTTCTCCTCCCTTTTGTCTCTCTATTTGCTCCTTCCTCTTACTTCATGGGCTTCAGTACCAAAGCTGTTATTTGTCTGGATTGTCAGGTTTTGACATCCTAATCTCCCACTTCCAGGAGACTTGCATCTTAGTAACTTAGCATCTGAATACTAAACACCTCTTGGTTCACAACCCTCCTGCAGCTGAGCCACAGTTTGCATCAGTGCTCCAGTTTGCATATCTTAGCCCCTCTCCTGCACTTCATGGTGAAGATAAGTAGCTCAACAACCTTTCCCAAAGTCATTATTTTCTTTTTAATTTGACAGTCTGGATTTCATCATCTGCAAAATTTACCTGTACCAGAAAACCCAGGCACAAAAAAATAATTTGCTATAAATTGTACAGTGTATCTCTGCCAAATTTTGCACCACTGATACCAAGAGAATTTGCTGATTTCCATCAGAGCAAAAGCTGGTGTGCTTGTACAGACCATGCTGCCCAGACCTGAAAGCCTCCTTTTCCCACAGGGAACATGTAGAATCAAAGCCATAAATTTTTACTCTGGATGATAGCAGTCAAACCTACAGGTGACATTATGTTATAATGATTGAAATGAACCTGGGAATCTCCAGGAGCAGGGAGGTTGGGAACAGCATAGCTATATGTATAAAAGGAGGCAGGCAGCCATGGTTTTGCAGCTACTTTAATGGAAATGCTCATAGGAGAAGAAAAAAGAAACATGCTCAGAACAGAGAAGCAAGCAACTGCTTATATTTGACTGACTAACTGCAGAGATCAGTTACTAATTACTGAGCTTGTTTGGTGGGTATTGTCTGTACAGGGACTGTGCACCAGTTACTCTGCTGTGAAAGACTGGAGTTTTCATTCAGGACTTGAAGAAGAGGGACACCTTGAGAGGCTGTTGTACTTGTTATTTCTACGGAAGTCTCTTTTAACAGCTCTTGGATGGTCTTGCAGGTTAGATGTGCCAGAATAATGCCAGACAAGAGATAGACAGGTCTTTCCCTCTGAAAGTTACTATTTTGTAGTAGTGGGCTTCTTTGCTATAATTTTCCTGTATTTCCACAGACACACATATATATACGTATATATTTATTCCATTAGTGATAGCACACCTTTTTTTCCCAGAAAAGGCTGTTACCAGTTAATGTATCAGTAAGGTGCTGAAGTAGCTGCTGGCTGTGCATTTATGTCCATTATAGAGATACCTGGAGGACCAGGCAGGCCCTACTGTCATTAATTTTTCTTTCAAAATCAATTACTGTCACAAAAGAAATGGAAAAAAAGGAAAATGTGAAAAAATATAACTTCAGTGTTAAAGCACTGGCACTTAATGGTGCTTTACTGAAAGAAATTCTGCTTACAAATTATTCAGCCCAGCAGAATGTGGCAACTGTACAGAAACACCAGAAATGTTCTGTGCCTGGGTCCTCACTATCCCAATGCTCATGAATCCTCCAAACCAGATTCTTCCAATATAGCAAAAAACTGTTGTCAACCACTTTCAGTGGCTTTTGTAGATAATTTTTGTAGATGACAAGGTCACAGTGATAACAGACCAGGCTTGCTGGAAGGGGTCATTCAAGATGACATCAAGCGTGTCTGGGGAGAAATACTTCCTAGGATCCTTAGGAATCTGGGCAATGCTTGGTTGTACTAAATGCTCCCTGGCAAACAGAGAAGCACAGGGCAGAAAGATAGAGTTATCTTCCTCCAGTCATTGTAAATATGCCCTTGCATACTTGCACTTCCAGGATCTGCAGCCCACTCTCTTTCTTTGTGGTCAATGTCAGATGCAGGGTTAGTGAGCTTGGAAATCTAATGATTTTTTTGGTGCTTTTTTGGTATTTTTTAAAGGACCTCATGCACTATGAAGCTAAGAGTTTTATTTTGAAACAGCTCAAAAAACACTGTAAGGATGGCAGTACAGACTGAAATGTTTACTTGCAGACCTTCCTGATGCCAGAATGAAAAACTGTGCACATAATTTCCCATTATTTAAAGTAGTTCAGCATTGAAACCATTTATTGATTTATTAATGAAATATCATTGACTCAAAATCCATGAAGCATTTATGCAGAATCAATTGGTAACGTAAGAGAAAAACAAAAACTCCAGACAGTTACAAAATATTAATGTAACCTACAAGTTTCTAAAATTGCCCTTCTATAGCTGATCCCAGGAAGTTCTGATCTCAGATATGCTTGCACACAAGAGATGTGGCTGCTCTGGCTATGTGTCACCCTCACTGCTCCCTGCACAGTGGGGAAGCCCCCCCAGGTCCACCAGCACATCCTGGGGTGTGGGTCCCCCTGCACTCCACCTACATGGTCACCCCTCTGGGTGCTCACTGCATCCCCATCCCCTGTGCCCAGGGAATCTGCCTGGGCAGGGGCTGTGGAGCCACGGGGCCACAATGGTGTTCTGTTCCATGCCCTCTCTCCTAAGATAAAAATACTTTATACTTCTTTTTTTTGCTAATTTTCAAGCAAATTTCAAAAGTGTCTGTGCAAGTCCCTGATGTCATTGAATCCAAAAGTAATTTTCCTCTTCAGCACTACTCCCTCTGCACAGTGAGGATATTAGACCCACACACTGCATGCACACATGCATCATTTACTGTCCCATTTCTGTCTTACCTGCTGAGGTTGTCCAGACCATTTGGCATAGGAAACAGAGCCTATGTGAGCAGGATCATGCCTGATGGCATAACTTACCTTTTCCTTCTGAACAGTACAGATGTTTGAAGATTCAATGATTATGCAATAATAAATGCTGGCAATGTGCTATTTTCACTGATATCTATTGTTTTACAGTTTGCCTAGAACTAAACTGAATAATTCATGCTTGAATCGTCTGTTCTAGCTGTGTTGCTGCCTCCTGAATTATTTCAGAGACATTTTGGAAATATACAAAAGCCTTCTTGCACAGATAGAGAATTTGGATTTTAAATGTTAACATTTGAATAAATCAGTCAAAAGTTGGGGGTTTTTATCCTGAATAGAAAACCAGCCCACACTTTTACCTGAATCAAAACATGCAGCTGAAAATGTTACCTCCAAATTGAAACTGAAAACTGAATATCCTTTGGTTTCAGTAGCTGAGAGGACTTTTGCTATGACTTACTATAGTTTTCATTTCCCACTGAGAATGCATTAGTACTGGCTTGTTTTGACCCACTGCTGTATTTAGTTAGTATTTCAAAGCAAAGCAGCCTCTTCTGTGTTTTTCCTCCTGCCATCCCCATTATCACCGAGGGCAGGGGACTGCCTGGAGCCCTGCAGCCAGCACCAATCAGAGCCAGACACGCTGCGTGGGGCTCACCTGAGCAGATGCCCAGACTTACACTGGAGATTTTCATGTCTGGGCTTACTATCCACAGAGAGAGGCAGGCTTTTCTGAGTGTGATTTAATCTGTCTTAACGTGGATGTTTAAAATTAGTCAGAGCAACCGAGTTGCAGTGAGTCCAAGCTGAGCCTGGGAAGGCAGGGTCACATGTGGGCATTGACACAGCCAGCTTTGAACAGTGAGGAGAGGTGACTCCAACCCACAGTGTCAACCCACCGCAGCTCACATAAATTAGCACCAGCGTGGAAAGAATGAGCACAGGATTTAACAGATAACAAGAAGTCTCAGTGGTGCTCCAGAGGTGAGCAAGGTCAATTTGAACACCAGAGGAATGTAAGCAATGTTCAGATTAATCCACCCACTGCTGTACCTTGATAGCACATAAATAAGTCCCAGATAGCTCAGTGACTTTGATGGGAAAGATGCAGTGTGTTCTCCTAGCACTAAATTTACTACTGTGCATTTCTTTATCTCTGTCTTTTAGAGGATGTGTGTTTTATACCTATCACTAGGTTAAACATTGAAAGAGTCTTCAACTTTAAAACAGAGCCAGTTATTTTTGCTGCCTACCTAGGGATGTGGAGCTTGTAAATTACTAGGCTCTTGTTTCATAGTAGGAGGGTACTGGAGCACAGAAAATATATAAATATAAATCAGAGAGAAGATTCAATGTCACTTTGTAAGGTGTGGCAAGAAATTATATGGACTTCATCAGAGGCTTCAGTTTGGAGATGAATACAAAAATTATGTATAGCCAGGAGTTCATATCATTTTCTAAAAGACAAAGATTACATTTCATGTCCAAAACATATTGGAAACAACAAAAGGTAGCTCTTCAGACCTTCTTTTGAAGGGTAAATGAAAATTCACTACTTCACTAGAGACTGGTAGCTACTCAATACGGGATACATGACCTGATGATATTTGGTAGGAATAGAGGACAGTTCCAGCTGCTAAATATCACATACTCAGATTTTCATGCTTCTTCAGAAAGCAAGTATATTATCACTGCCAATGCATTCTGTGGATGTTGTAGACTGTTGAGGGAATGAGTATAATTTTACATATGTTTATTATTTATACATATATTATATACTGTATAAAGTAAATGTTCTCAGAAGGCTCCAGAGAGAGTAAAGGCAGTATCACTGTGTAATGTTATGAGTGAAGAACTGATGTGATCTTAATACTCATACATAAAAAGAAATGAAGAAGAACATGGAAACAGTCTTTTGTTGGCATTTAATGTAAGACCAAAAAAATAATATCTCCTCTTCTGGTGTCAAATACCAGGAAATGAAGAATGCCAAACACAAAATATGCAAGAGTCTAAAAAAGAGGCCTGTTAGGGTGAGATTTTAGGAAAAAAAAGAGTATAAAGTAATAAAATAGAAAAAAAAGGACATCAAAAGACAACTTGATTGTCATGTTTAAGATCTGCCCTAGGAAGAAAAATGTTATCTATTAAAATATTGCTTAATCTAACAAGGAATAGAAAATACTAGTATCCAGAAGCTGGTATCAGACATATTTAAGTAAGAAGTCATTTGCAAACTTTTAATAGAAAGATAAAATTACCAAAAAAAATTGACTTGAAGATCAAGCTCTTTCTCTTTAGAAGAAATAGTTTAGTTAAGTACTATTTCTAGTACTAAACTATTTTACATACACAGACTGTAGTATTTAATCTGGGGACACAAGAATGGGATATAAGAGCCTTGTCTCCAAGACAGAGTGAGCCTAGTGGCACCTCCAGACTCTAAAATGTCTGAAGCTACTTGGAGAACAAAGCCAAATTATATTATCTACAGTTTTCAGCTTCTCTTGGGATGGCTGAAGGGAGAAAATAAGATTTTTTGAGTAGAAAAATGTCACTCTTTGCAAAGAATTACTGCAGTCCACCTGTACATCTGCAAGAGAGAAAGAAGCAGGAAAATGATGTGAATGCAGATTGCAGCTGATGACATCCAGCAGGAAAATGCTTCATGTCTAAAAATTTTGCTCTTGAGTTTAAACTTTGATGGTGTATTATGCAAAGGAATATTAAGAAGACAATGATCATTTAGAAAGATTAAGATATTCATGGTAATGGCTTTGCAAGCTATAATTTCAGGAACAAAAATGGCCCCAGGTTTTCTATGTCGCATCTTTTTTTGAGCCATATTGAAATGTAAAATTAAAGGACCCCTCATTTTTTTAGATTGTTCTGCTCTTCAATATAAAATTATCGTTCTTTTTTTGGGAATGAGAACACCCTCTGTTTTTTCAGTCTGCTTTTGTGGATGCCATTCAGAATTTATCAATGTAATAATACCTGTGTTCCTTCTCATTTGCCTTATCTCTCTGTACATAACCCTTTCTTTGTTAGGTCCATTTGCCACTTTTCATCTTATTTGGGTCTTTAAGATGCTGGCCGAGAGAGGCCTAAAACTGAAAGTCACACCTTAGCAAATATGCTTGGTTTTATGGAAGTGCAAAACTAACTGCACACGAAGAAAATGAGATAAAGCAAAGTGAAAAAAAGTAGGAATTAATGCTAGAAGCACAGAAGCACTGAAACTAGTTTTCATTGCAAACTGCTTATTCACCAGAGAATCTGAGTTGTCATAGAAGGGGATGCACACTAAAAATAGACAAAAGGATACAAGAGCTTACTCTATCTATTATTCTCAGGGGCAGGATGTGCTCCAGATCTTTTAATTTTTATGCCCTCTTTTCATGGCATCAAAGAATAATTTAGGTTGGAGGGAAACCTTGGTGGTCCTCTACTCCAATACCAAAGAGGATCCAGTCAGGCCATATTGCTTAGTGTTGTGTCCAGCTGCAGTTTAAATGTCACCAGGGATGGAAATTCAAAATCCTCTTGGGGAAATTTTGTCTCTTCACCTTCCTAGTAAATCAGTTTCATAAAACAGTCTCTTTTCCACAATGAACAGGTTCCTCAGTCTCTCCTCATTTGTTGTGTGCTTCAGCCTCTGACCATCCTGATGGCCTCCTCTGCATTAGCCCCCGTATGAAAGAATCTTTCTTGCACAGCGGAGCCCCAAACTGCACAAAGTTCTCCAGAGGTGGTCTCACAGGTACTGAAGAGAAGGGAAGGATCCCTTGCCTCCCTTGTATGGCCAACACAGCCCAGTCTGTGGCTGACCTTCCTGTGGCACATCTGGACAGCCCAGCATGGCCAGGCAGGGGCTGGTGCCTCCGAACACTGCGCTCCTGTGGCACCAGTCTCAGTACAAGAGGAATAAAAAACTCTCAGAGAGTGTCCACAGTGCAACAAAGATGGTGAAAGGCCTCAAGGCAAAGACTTTGGAGAAGTAGATGAGGTCACTTGATTTGTTAAACTTAGAAGAGAAGGCTGAGAGGTGACCTCATCACAGCCTACAGCTTCCCCAAGGTGGTCAGTGGAGGGCAGGTGCTGATCTCCTCTCTCGGGTGGATGATGACAGGACACATGGAAATGGTGTGAAGCTGCATGGGCATGTTCAAACAGGATGCTAGGAAAAGGTTCTCAAACAGCATGGTTGGTCACTGGAACTGGCTCTCAAGGGAAGAGGTCACAGCACCAGGACTGTCAGAGCTCCAGGACCACATGGGCCTTAGTCATATAATTTTAATTTTATGGGGTCCTGCAAGGAGCAAAGAGTTGGACTAATTTTCTTTAGAGTGTTGTTTTGTTTTGATTTCAAAAGTGTCTGTCTGTTCTTGGTTATTACAGTTTGGTTTTCTGGATTCACTGAAGTTACTTCTTGCAAATCCATCTTCCAAAACTTTGAGAAAAGCAAGGAATGGTCAGGGACATTCATTCCATATTAAAGAAGGTGACATTTTGAGGACATGTGCAAAAAACCCCAAAAAGTCTGAAGATTCAACATTAAAAGCACAAGATGTTTTACATATGAAATATTTTAAAAATCAAATGAAAAAAAAAACCTGGAGATAACTGTAGACTACTTCTCCTTCTTTTTTTATCTAAAAAAATATCAGTTGCAAAATTTCTGGCAGCCATGGGAGAGCAAGAAAAAGCTTCTTTTATGTGCTCAGAGACCAGCCCATTCTTTTCACTTCTCTTAGCAGCATATAAACTTACTGGTGCTTTAACATCAAGGTACATAAAGGCAAATACCTTCCTGAGTAAAACCCTTTCATTATTTTTCTCTGTATAAGTGATTCATGTTCCCTTATAAAACATGACTGTAGAACTTTGGTTCTTTCAAAACTTTTTTATAGACTTAACTCCTAGGCATGGAGACTGGCTTAGGGAGATTCATAACTAGCACTAGCATGTTTGTCAGCATGATTTGTCACTGCATCAGGTGAAAACTTTGAAGTTAATTGGTTCATATTTAAGCCATGCTTTGAAAATGCAAAGCTCAATGCAGCTTTTTTCCATAATGAGGTCCATTTCTTACACTGACTGATAAGCAGTCAGTATAAAATGATGGGGTCTTAAATCTCTGGGAATTGTACTTAATGAGAATGACTTTGATTCTCATTATATTGATTTCAGTGGGAAAACTTCCATTCATTTTAATGGGTACAAGACCAACCCTTGCTGAGGATTTGGAGTCAGTCCAGTAAAGATCATAAGTATATGAAAGGGAGCTACAACTGCACATTGCCTTCACTGCCTGGGCTCTTGTTGTTACACTGGGTTGTCAGCAAACAGTCCTGCCCGAGTTCATGGGATGAGCTCAGTATTTGAGAATGCAAAACATCTGGAGACCCTCTGAGCACATATACTTGCCTAAGCTTCACATTTTGGACCCTAGATAAGGAGTATTAAACTCTGTTCATATAGAGTCCAGAGCCTGAATTTCTTCCTAAGAGCCGGATGCTACAAGAAGTTTTTTAATGAACTGAGTAAGACACACTGCTTCAAATGGCAGGGGCTTCATATCCCCTTTCTTACCACAGCCTAGTAGTTATAGCAATTCATTATGAATCAGAAAACCCAAGGTCAGTGCCTTGCTCAAGCATGTTTTGTCCACTGTGCCCCAGGCTAGAATATACAATGAGATTTCTCAAATATTCCATGAATTATTTGTAAATAGGAAGGGAATAGAACAAAATTAACAAGGGAAGGTTGGCAAAAGAAAACAAATCATTGTAAGACAGCCTTTATTAATGTTGTTTTTCTGATCCCCAACATTTTAAAATAAAACCCGTGTTTTAGTTAAGAAGATAAGATTAATAGGACAAAACAGCGGGTACTTAAAAGTTGTCATTTCCCAAAATTATGATAATGATAGAAGTACAAAATTGCAAGACAAAAAGTGTACCCTAATGGTGCTTTTATTTCTCCAATTATTCTGCTAGTTCTGAGATCTATTTTGAAGCAAGTCACTACTCTGAAGCATTCTGACACTTTGGGAAGGATTCAGAGATCCAGTCCTAGATCTTTAATGCCACTTAAGTGCCATGTAATAAACACCTTGTCTTCCAGCTGCCACTCTAAAGGCAAAGCATCTCCTGTGTGTTAGATTCCCAGTCCTGCAGAGATGCCACAGGCACAGCAGGGTGTCTAAGTGGCCTGCTGGAGGCCAGGCATGGCAAGGCAGGTAGAAAGTGAAATCCCACTCTCCGATGCTGCCAGGTTATCTGACCTTGCTCAAAGCTCCGTCAGGGATCGGAGCTGTGGCTGTGCAGAAGGATATCAAAGCTGTGTTGCTGCATCTCCTCCTGAGCTCCTGAGCCTTCCCAAGGACAAGAGAATGTACAGCACAGCACTGTGCACAGGAGTCAGCTCAAGTCCCAAATCCAGTGTGGCTGCACTTGCATGTCACCGTGCTTCCGAGCCAGCTAGCAGGGCATCATCAAGCCACAGGTATCCAGATGGATTTTCCTATGCTTCCCTCACATCTCCTATCATCCTTCACATAACCTGTGACTTAGCTGCAAATATGACTACTTACAATGCTTGCAAGTTATTGTAAAATCACTGCTTTGAAGTGCATTCCAGTGCATTATTTCCATCAAAGTAATCTGCTGCTCGGATTACCAATTTGTTTCAAACAAACAAACAAAAAGAAAAAACCAGCCAACCAAACAAAAAAAGTAAAGAGAACATGCAAATTGTGAGAGATTCAATGAACCTTCTGCTTTAAATGAAATATCCAAATAAGCTTTGAGAAAGCTTGGTTGGGATGCAGGTCTGAATTATCTTTCCCCTACTCAATGCCTAGCCTGCATTTCTCTGAAGATTTAATTCCTTATTATGGTTTTCCTTCTCTTATGTAATTGCACTGATCTGGAACATCTGTCCTTTTCAAGAGAGAATGGTTTTAAGTGAACGTAGATTTTCAGCAGGAGGTATCTGGGATGGGTAGGAATATAATCTATTCACAAGATATGATTTTTTTTCCCCAGGTGATTGTAATTAGTAAATATAGCTGTGTCAGCATTTATTTAAAATGCTAATTCACATTTGCTGATATATGTCCAGTCATAACTTTTTTTCCCAGTGGTAGGTCTCAAGAGTTCTATATTTATGCAATGAGAATAGATGGAGAGATATTTTCTGCTTTACTGTAAGCACCCATAATAACTGACTAAAAAGGAGTTTAAATACTTGTTTACATTTTGGTTAGAAGTCCTCCAGAGAAAATTGTGGGCTGCATTTCTTGTCATATCCCGAGACTCTGTCTTTGCTAGAGCCTGTATACATTCAACAGTGGAGCCCCCTAATTTCAGTGCTTGTGAGCAACTCAATAATTCCCCCCATGGTGGTATGCCATTTGAATTTGGCTTTTTGATTGTCCATTACATCATTTGAATAAGTTACTAGGAATCAATTTTAAAGAGTATTTATTTAGTTCCATCTTCTTTTTTTATTGGTACAAAACACAAGGAAAAGTTCTTTCTGATATATGTCCATTATTTTCAAATATGGAACCTCTGAGTATAAACACTGGAGAAATGTGACTATATCTTGGACAGAATGGACAGAATCTTTAAACAACCCTCTTTAAGGAGACCGGGGGGAAGACAAGTTTTTTGGTAATGAAGTCTCACTCTTGCAAATGTATGTGTTTTTGCCTTTATGTCATACAGGTTATATGCTGTGAAGGTATCGTACTCAGTTTGGTCACATTTAGTTGTAGATCAGAGCAATCACTCTTCATCCAAATAGCAGTCTGATGATCTTTTCAAGACCTAGGGTTGGTGGTGCTTAATTTTCTCATTAATCCAATAGTCAAGCTGACTCAGATTGAAAAAACTGTAAGTCACGCACTAGGAAATCTGACAAATATGGGATAGGCGACTTATCACGGAGGGAATTTTTTTCTTCCTTAATCACCTACAGTTAAAAATGAAAACACAAAGATACACCTGTAGTGCCAGTAAACGAGAACTGTTGCAGTACAAATTATGAAGAATAGCGTGTTGCCAAAAATTCATGCAGAGAAATGAATCTCTTCCTGATGGGCATCATTTTCCAAATGGGTTCTTGCATTCTGTTGTGGTTTGAATTATGGGTTTCATGCAGACAAAATCTGCAGTTCAAGTGCACAGGCTGGTGAACAATAGCTGCTTGTCTAGAAAAATGAAAACAAGTGATAGCCTAGCAAATGAGTATGGTAAATTTAAATTAACAGAGAGGTTGTCTGTTTTAATCTCTTAGTGAAGGGCATATTGTTTTCCAAAATATCTCAGTGAAAGAAACAATTCCAGCAGAATTAAGTTTTTGACTTGTATGATCTGTAAATGTAACTTTGATAAATCAGGGAATTAAATCCTGCTTGTTGTTGATATATCATCTGCAAGGAAACTCCCTTAAATGTCTTATTATTCACAGAACATGTAAACTAATGTCTAGTCCCCTGCTCCTCTGTACACTGTTCAAACTGTTGCAATTGTTAGCTAGGGCCAGATGCTCTATTTCCATGTAGGAGAAAGTAAATCTGCCATTTGGAAGAAAACTAACTGGAAATTTATTTTCCACAAATTAGACCTTACTGACAATTTTCAGTCTTTTCTGAAGAAAACACACTTCTTGCAATGCTTAAATAAACAGTATTCTGTGCTGTGGTCTCGTGTCTGTTGCAATGGGCAATTATCTGTTATGTGTATCTGTATTATGTGTATGTGGGACTTCCAGAACTGCCAGGCTCACACTGGTGTTGCTCAAAGCTGGTCCCTCGTGCAGCTCTTTCCTGTAATCTGCAACACACCAAACCTTGCTCTGCATCCTTGCATATGGCTTTCCCCCACAGGTAATTTACCCTTTGGTTTTTTTTTTCCCCTGGCTTATTAGTCCTGGAATGATTCAGTGGAAAGGCCTTTAAAAATTATTAATAAAGCATTTTCTGTACTGTTAGAAAAGATAGTCTACCTTTACTTTTCATCACCATAGCCTCTTAAGTACTTCACAGTCTTTTTCCTCATCTTCATAATTTCCCTTGAACAGGGAGATGTACCATCAAATTCATCTTACACCTAAGGAATGGAGGCTGGTAAAAACAGACTCTGACAACAGGTGGATATCTGAGCTCAAACCTATGACCTAAAAAGTACCATCCAACCTCTGTGACATCTGTAGAGGCTGAGGTGCTCACTGGCCAAATTTGTTCTTGGTGTAACACTTGTCTTCTGTTGGTATATCTATATCAGCATATTAGCTCAGTCAGGGTTGTGCTTTGGAAGCTGATCTCCTGGCTGTCCTTCTCACTGTTTCATGGACAAACCTCACAAGCCTGAAGGCAGATTCCTTTCAGATGAGTTAAACAGGAGATGTACTCCCAAAATGTACCAAATGCTTTTCAGCTGGTGATGGTCACTGAGTCTGGGCTGAGGCTAGAGCCCCTCTAGGGAGGAAAGTACACAATATGGATATCAGATCCTCCACAACACCTATCTCATTTTACAAATTGGATCCTTTTGGACCACACTATTTTCCACTTAGACTGAGTTTGGAATGGCGATGGATACTGAGGTCTTATTACTAGGCAGATCTGACCTCATCTGTACTCCTCACCCCATGATACAGAATTTGACACATGGACACACAATTCACTCTGACAACATGCAGGATAGTAGAAAAATGAAAAACTGTGCTACAATATAATTTTTTTAAAATATGTGATCTTTCTAACCTTAACCAGGTTAAATTGTAGTGTCTGCAGAGGAGTTGTGAATACTTCATCCCTGGAAGAGCTCAAAGCCCGGGTGAAAAGGGGTTTGAGCAAACCGCTCT
>VZTT01020173.1:2804-14662 GCA_013400855.1 Buphagus erythrorhynchus | reverse complement strand
CTGGGGCAGGGCTGGTGCCGCTGCTCCCCGCTGGGGCAGGGCTGGTGCCGCTGCTCCCCGCCGTGCGCGGGGTGAGCGCGGGTCCCGCCCGTGCCCGGGGCTCGCCGCTCCCCGGGGCCGTGGTGCTGAACGGCGCCCGCCCGGTTCGTGCGCTCCAGCGGGCGGGTGAGCCCTCCCCCGGGCACTCGCACCGGACTCGTGCTCTGGGGAAAGCGGCAGCTTGAGTGGCGGTCCCAGTGGGGCAACAGCTGCACCGTCTGTGCAAAGGTGTGAGCCCCTGTCTGGGTCTGCCAGCATAAACAGCCCTTCACCAGCAGCCGGTCATCACGGGTGTTGGGTTCTATGGAGACAGGTGTGCTTTGGAAACTGAAGGAGATTTTGAGAGAGGATCAATAAAAGCACTTACTCCAGAGCAAGCCATTCCAGTGTTCCCTCTCCCAGTTCTCCAGAAGCAGAAGTGCTGCAGCAAGGCAATAGCTCATAAAGGGAGAATTCGCAGCAAATGCATATGAAGTCTTCAAGATGTTTTGTGGTTTATTTCTTTGATATTAGATCTGTGAATGGAAGCATTTGTCGTCAACAAGTGGCAGTGTGCTGTTCCAGCACATGCGAGGCTGTTGAGTGGTCAGCTCCTTAGGAGCTGGAAGTTCATGAACTCCAGACCTGCTCTTATGTCTCAGAGAAAGCACATTTGTTATTCTGTACCACCTCACACCATTGTCGAGGGCGGGGGAAAAGGACTGTGCTCCAGGAAGAACGGGTTCCTTCCAGTCAACAAAACATGGTGGAGGGAGCCTGTCCGGTCTATTATTGGGATATTTTCGTGTGAAATGTTTCTTTTCTTTTACCTTCTGTTATTAGTATTGTTGCTGTTACTGTTCATTTCCTTATCTCATTGCTATTTCCAGTAAATTGTTCTTACCTCAACCTGCGATCTTTCCCTATTGTGCCTCCAATTCTCAGCTCCATCCTGCTGCAAAGGGGAAGGGTGAAGGGAAATTGGGGGAGCAAGAGAGCATGACGGGTGATTGTGGAGAGTGTTGGTGGGGAGACTGATTTGGGGAATATCATTCCTAAACCATAACAGCAATACAGATTACAGCAGCAGTGAAACTTAGTCCCACTTGGTTTAGAATGGTGCTCATGGCTCACAGCAATCTTGTGACAGCTAATGCAGCCAGCTCTTTATTTCAGCCACCTCAACTCAGGTGGTCCCGGGTTGTTGTGGTTACTATTCATCCTCACTTCTTTGCTAAATGTCACATAGTGCTGTCAGCAATACCACAGCCACATAAAATCAATTGCTTCTCTCCTCCCTGGGCTGCTAAGTAGCCACTTGTTACCTTTAGCACCAGTGCTGCCTCTCAGAGGACTGAGTATTGCTATTTCCAGTGACCTGCACTGTGATCTGACCTGCAGAGTGTGCCTTCTCTTGCCTTTCTTTTTCAGTCACATATTTGGCTGCAGGTTCTTCAAGGCAGGAGTTTTTTTGCACACTAAGCAGACTGTGACAAGTCCAGCCATCTCACTCAGGTACTTTAGGTAGTCCTCTGAAATCCTACAGGAATATCAGACAAGGAGGGATCAGAAGTGCCCTGTGCCTCCAGTCTACATTACTTCTGCCCCGGTATCCAGGAGGGTTCATGTGACATTCTCCCAGAAAGAGTCTGCCTGCCTGAAAAAAATCTTCCCTTTCTAAATTTCTTTTTCAAATAATGCTGAACTCCTGATAGAAATAGCTAAGCTGATGAGTGTTGATTCTTCATGGGTGAGAGGGACTAATCTGGCAAAACTGGTTTTCCTCCCAGATTTTGGGATCTAGTTGATCTTTCCCTCTGCCAAAGTTAAGTTTTATCTTGATGCTTGTTGTGGAAGTCAGAACAAGCCTTTCGACCTTGTCCAGGGCAGTATCTATAGAGTTCAGTTATGTTAATTTAATTTGCAGCTTTATGGAATATTTCCCAGTTTTAAGGAAAGTTTGTTCCGAAATCTTGAGATATATTGTATACTTTATAATGACTTTTTTTAAAAGTAAATTATTAAATAAAACATTACTGAATCAGTTTTTCCTATGAAAATGAGCACCTTTTGGAAAGGAATGAGATCTGTTTTCCTCCAGGCATTTTAACCTTCCAGGGGAGTCATAGTACTGTCCAGATGCATTCAAAGGGATTTTCTGGGATGCAAGCAGAATGTACATTTACTATCCAGGTGAATTCAAGGCCACTTTCTAGTCTGCAAGCAGAACACATGTTCTTTAGCTTGTATACTTGCAAATGATGTAAGCCAGCAGCATGTGGATAACAAAATGGAAAAAATTATTTTATTGACTAGAGATGCAGAGGCAGGGTGCTGATTTGTCACAGACACACACAGAGGAGTTATAGCTTTCAACACACTTTTTCACCTGTCTGAAGATGTTCATGTACAAGTACATCTACTCCTGTAAACTGCATCACTGGGTTGATGGCAAAGGTTGGGTGACTTCAGAACAATTTTTTCCAGCACTGAAGCTTTTTTACCTGCCAGTTGACACGAAGATCATCTCTTTGTTTAGAGCATACATGCGTTTATGCATTTCCTCTGAAGTCCCTTCTAGTTCCAATAGTTCAGCTGCTAAAGCAAACTCTGGAGTAACATCTTGTGTCGTTGAAGTGTTGCATATATTTGTTCTACTAGTTTGCCTCAGTGATGTTTGCAGGAACTGTTTTGATGTGAGTGTAACCGTTACACATCAGTGCAGGAGGATACATGCAAAGCACTCCTGTAATGTGATAAAATATTACCTTCTTTGTGCCTCAGACTAAAAAATGCAAGAGTTCATGCCTGATTACTTTTTTCCACCATTTTTTTTTGCACCGTGAGATTTTTGTTGCAGTGTGTTGCCCCCCTCAGTACCCCAAATCACTTACTAGGAAGCTCTCACCAAAAAGGAATTTTCTGGGTCAAGACCAACACTTTGGACTCTTTGAAGAAAATGCATTTTAATTTATGACTTGGATAAAGTAATGGGGACACAGGATTTTTGGATAAAGGAAAGAATTTCATAAAGGGGACAGGCATGTGGTGGTGGACAACTTAAGTAACAGCAAACAGAGGGAGAAGAGAACTAAAGCCACAGCCCTCAGAAGCACAGAGGAGGTCTAGAAGATTTACACAGTTGTGGATTTCCATCAGATTTATAATTTTGGCAATTAATATGGCAAGTTTTTCAATTCTTGCAGCTGTTGTTCTGCACAATGACTTTGAACCCCCTGGGCTTATTGGCAGGTGAAATTAACATTAATTTATATGGTCAGAGAGTCTCATGCAACCAGAATGCTTGGGACTGTGCACTTATGCAATCACTTTCTGTGTACACAGTAGCTATGAGCCTGCAAGTCACTAGCTTTTATGGGGCTGACTGATGTTCTCAACATGCTTTTCTGTAGAATCAGTCTTTCATTATCTGAGCCTGTCAGTTATGGCATCATATATTCAATCCAGTTATTCATGTGACACAAACTGAGGCAGCCCTATTTACTTCACTGATAGTAAGATGACTCATTCTAGCAAGGGAGCTGGCTGTATTTTTTGCCTTTGCCTTGTTTCTCATTAGAAAGGGTTTGCCTTGCACAGGTTAATTTATTGCATTCCCATCATCCCAGTTTCTCTGATCAAACACAAGCTTGCATTCCTGTCTAGGAGCATTGCTCTAGGTTTGGTGGAATGAAAATGCCTGACAGTGGATAAAACATAAGAGAATTGTACAAAGGGGTATGCAGAGGAATGGACTAGAGCATTTTCCTGCTGGAGCAGGTGTTTGTCCTTCCTTACACAGCTCGAGAGCTCGTGGGCAGCTGGGGGCTGTGAGCCAGCCTGGGGTGTGTCGCTACGGTTCCAAGTTGGATTGCTGTCCTGGCTGGAGAAAGAACAAGGGCCACTGTGAAGGTAACATTAACTTTCTGTTTGTTTCCTCACTGTTGCTGCATACTCAGTGCTAATAAGGAGGTTTCTTACATGTCTGCCAGAAGTTGCAAAAGGAAAACTTCTGAGGAGTGAAATCTCCTAACTCTGTGAGAGAGCAAATAAAACATGCTGGAGAGACCATCTCCTCAAAAAAAGCAGAGCTTTGGGTAAATAATGCCAAACCATAACTTGCATGTTCAGAAATTCTTAGATCCAGAAGGCACCATCTGTTCTAGATGCACAGCCCTGGTCAGTGGCTATACTGCTACAGCTGTTGAGTACGTGCCATAAATGCAGTGTTTTCTAATGCTATATAAGGACCCCTAAAATGATTTTATATCAGTTGGTATTGTTTATCTTCAGATTACACAACCTCTGAGAACCAGAAGGTTTTAACTTTCAAAAAATATAAATAAAACCCAAGCAATAAGTGCCCCTGACTTGAGCTTGGGTAGCCAGCCAGCGTTCTGGTCTGTGGATTGTTTGCATAATGAAGAGACAATTACTCTTAAGACACTTCTAATTTGTAAGGGATCTACATATCCCAAGCAGAATGCAGTGTGGAATCTCTCTCTCCAATTGCACTTGGGCAAAACAAAACAAAATCATAAAATATTTGTTTTAGAAATCTTTTTCAGATGTTGCACCTCTTGTCCTATAGAGTTTGGCCTTTTATATCTAACGAATTTTTATAGAGGCTTAAGATTATTCATTGCTAAAAATCCATATACTAAAAGGGAAAGATGCTAAAATGTCTCTGTTCTGTATATATTGTATGCCATTTTAAGAAAGGAAAAAAGGATTATTGTAGTATTTCTTGCATTGCTTAATTGCACTTTAGTATTGATGCAAATTAATACCTGGAGGGATAACTGGCAAATGTAACTTTTGATCAGCCAGTGGAGTAGGTTGTCTTGTTTTAAAGCAATAGGTTTTCATAAAATTTGAAGACTCTTCTTTGGCAAGTCATTTTAAGCCACCTATAATGTAATTCTGCATTGTAAATCCAGATGTGGTGTTTTTGTCTGCTTCAGTGCTAACACTGCAGGCTGGTCTTTTGCAGTCTTGCATCTCCTCAGTTACAGAAGAGAAATTTGTCCATCCCATGGGAGAACATCCCAAGCAGGGATGCTTTGGATCCCAGGGGAACAAGCTGGTCTTGCAATGCATTCAGGGCTGGAAGAAGTGTTGAAAAATGCCTCAATCTGCAAAGTTAGTACCTTCAGTACATCTGAATGTATTTGTTAATGGAGGGAAGATACTTGAATTCAGAAAAATTAATTTTAATATTAATTTTACTATATAGAAACTAAGCTTTCCTATAGGTTGCAGATCAGCTTAACTACATAAGGAGGTTCACATCCTGGAGCACACTCTCTCACTGTTTCCTCAGAGGTAGTCCTGATATAAATGCATATTTGGTTTGCTCTTCCTGAATAACCCCCATGCTGACAATTAGAGAGATTTAAGGGGTCTTAAGGCTCATGAAAGTCAGCATTTGATTTCTGATTGATGATCCTGAGGACTTAGAGTTGCTTTTCAATGTGTCCAGGTTAAATGTAGCCCTCTCAAATTATTGTAAACCTGATGCAATTATACTCTCTGGGATGTGTGGTAAGGACAGTTGCCTAATGACAGATGTGCTCTGGATGTTCCACCATGGGATAGACATGTTCCTCAGCTATAACTGACCAGATCCAAGACTGTAAAATGCTATGGGATTATGTGTCTCCTTTGGCTCTAGGAGACTGCTGTTGCTTCTTTCCTACTCCAGATACCAAGCATAGCAATTCAAGCTGTTGGCCAGCTGCTTGTCACATAGGCTTCCTAAAAAAAAGGAAAAAGGCAAGAGTACAAAACTAAATATGAGTTGTAAGCATTGCAGTTAAAAAAAAAAAAAAAGGGAAAGAAGAAGGAGAGACCTTCTGTCTTTACAAACCTGGAAAAAACCAAATCCTTGTAATTCATGTCAATGCCACGATTCTCAAGCCCAAGTAAAGTGCTAATCAGTAGTTACTCTGCTCAGACTAGACAGAGAGATATGGAGGATGCTGAACTTGTGCAAAACCTTTTAGACAACTAAGCAGGGCAACAGTTCTCAAATATAATATTTCTAACTTTTTATTTTTCTCTCTCCTTTCTCTGCCTGACTCCACCAGCTACCTGTGTACATGGTTGCAAGTATGGCGAGTGCATGGGACCAAACAAATGCAAATGTTTCCCTGGGTTTACAGGAAAAACCTGTAATCAAGGTTTGTGCATATGCTCCAGAAAGGAGACTGTTGCTTTTCTGTTTCTTTATCTTGTACTATGGTTTTTTGTCACCTTCCAAAGCAGTAGACCAGGATGTTTTCTTGTTTATGTGGAAGAATTTAAGGCTTGTGCAACTCCAGCATCCCAGGCAATCTCTAAGCTTCCTTCAGCAGACAAAAGCTTGAACCTATATTTTGTATCTCCTATGGACTGATGACAAGGGCAGACTGTCATGTTTATAGTCAGAGGATTAAGCCATGGAGGGATTATATAGGAAGGTATCAGAAGAGATGGAAGTCAATTCCAGAACCCATGTTATTTTCTTAGCTAGCAGCCCATGATTCTTTTTAAACTAACCTTCTAGTCAGAAAGACATGCAATTGTATGGTAGACATGTAATTTATCAATCTGCCTGGGCTGTTTGTATATGCTGATGGTATTTCTGAGAACCACCATTGAGAGTCTTTAGAATTGCATTTTCAGAAACCTTAAATGCACCATTTCCCCCCATAAACTTAGAATTCAACATGGAAGTCTTTCAGTTAACACATTGGTAAGAACTCAGCTTTTTTTTTTCCTGTTCCAAAATATGAGACCCCTGTCTTGGATCAGATGAAAGGAGCAGGTCACTGTGCATGGAGAGGCAGATGAGTGAACTGTAGGTGCTATGATGGAAACATGACATAAAGGCCACACAAATGACTAGGTCTGTCCTTTCTACCTTCCCAAGCTCCTACAGACTTAGCTTGAAAGTATTGCATTGACATGCTAAACACACATTTTTTTATAGTCAAAACAGCCCATTTATTACACAGTATCTTTCAAACAATATGTCCTAAAGATGTGCTATTAAGTCTTTTGGAAAAATCCATCTTTTGCTGTTTCTCACAGGGAAAGAAGTTAAATTCTCAGTACAACTAGAGAGGAAAGGGAAACAGCAGCTGTGGTTATATGTAACAGATACCACTTACAACTTCAGCCTCTAAACACAGAAGTTTATTCTCAAAAATTATTTAGCAGCTTAAATGTTACTAAAAGGCAACAGAGAAGCCCTCAGCTTTTAGGTGTTTTCCATGCAGTAAATCTGTGTGCATCTGACATGCTCTCCATAGGCAATCTGATCAGCTCTGTGCACTCAGACTGAGGCTTGGGGGAAGCACTGCACAGACCTGCACATGCACATTCCCTGTTAGCTCCTGGGCTTTTCTACCTTCTGAAGCATGGCCTGAATTTTTTCAGTGAGGTGGTGGCTGGTACAGGCCAGAAGTGTCCAAGAGCTGTTTGTTTCAACAGTATAGCTGTATAGGTAGTCATGTTCCATCAGCCAGGAGTGCTAATACCCACTTTTAATTTACTGGCAGATGTAGCCTTGGTCTGTCCTTACAGCAGAATGTCCTGCTGAGCAAGCTCAACATGAGCTAACTAAAATAACAGAGATAAGAGGACCGTATTAGTCTGCCACCAAGTCTGAGCTAAATTAGCCTTATCTCCATAGGTTTTTTTTTAGAGCTGTGTATGCTATCTGTGCATTGTGAGAGATAGGTGCAGATAAGCACTTTTGAAAATGTATGGTCTAAGTGGAATAACTTTTGTTCTCCAGTTTGCTCTCTAGTTTCTTTGTTAAGAGAGTCTAACTTATTTAGTGGAGTCACAGCAGCACAAAAATCCGTTGTGATTTGCAAGCAGACAGGTTGTCCCTTTTCAAACAGAACCCGTAAGAATAATAGAATGCAACAACCCTCTCTCTTCCCTGGACTGAGCTGTAACAAACACTTGTGCACCTCCACAGTTTATGCTTTGAATGGCCTGAAGGTTTTATTGCTGTGGTCTGCAGGGTATGACACAAGAACAGATGCTTCTCCCATTAGAAGTAGAGTTGCACAAAGCTCAGCGCTTGCCTGGAGAGCTGCATCTTTACTGAAATAATACTATTGGTCATATGTGCTGTTAAACATGTGTTAAATGGGCTGCATATGCTGGTGCATTCTATAAATGAGTTCTGTCTATTTACTAGTCACTACAAGAGGTAGAAGTGTCAGGTCATGGAAGTAAAAAACACAGATGTTGTCCCCTTATCCTAGGCCAAATATCATTGTCAGCATGCTCACCCTATACCACACAAATAAGCATTCTAGAATTCTCATTTTCTCCCTGTGAAGGATAGATGTTAGGAATTTGAAATTGATTTAGTTTCCGAAAAGCTTTTAAATCCTGGATTTTGAGAAGGATTTAGGATCTTTTATTCTCAGGATTTTTAGATTTTTTATATTCTTTTAAAGTCATGTAATTATTATCATATATTGTATTTAATTTCTGCTACTGATAACCTTGGTGCCAGTGTGTAGCTCAGAAAAATTAAAGTAAAAATTTTTGTTTCACTTTATCTCAAACTGTTTTTCTGTTCTTAGTCTCAGTCTTTTTGCCTTTCTAATACAGAGGTCAATTGGAGGGCTAGAACCATAAAAAAATCCATTTAAAAAACTTCCAAAAAAAGATTAGCTAAAATTCTCTCCACCCCTCCACTTCTTCCTAACAAGCTGCCAGATGTGGCCAGAGTTTGCATTAGTTTTTCAAGTGTAGAGGTCTGTGTATGTAGGTTTTACTCCAGTCTTTCTGCCAGATGGTCTGCTAAACTCTCATCTTGCAAAGGGCTGGCTTATTTTCCATCCAGACGATTTCACTCTGGGGAACTGCACACATTAAGCAACATTATCCACCTATATGCATGAATATATGTATAAAAGCCCAGCACTCACTCCGTTCCAATGACTTCTGCAGATCTGAATGAATGTGGACTGAAGCCACGTCCCTGCGAGCACAGATGTATGAACACACATGGCAGCTACAAGTGCTATTGTCTCAACGGGTACATGCTCATGCCAGATGGCACATGTGCAAGTAAGTGACAGAGCTGATGGAACAGGCACACCAAAACCATCTAATCACATTTAATCCCAGCAGATTTTCTTCTTGTGATGAACAGATTTAGCTTATTCAGGATAGGGTCTTTGCCCCTGCTCCCTGGTACTGTCACAGCTGAAAGAGGCTTCCTATTTGGTAGTTCCTGGGTAAAGTAAACTAGGTCATACTTATATTTTGGTCTTCAGAGGCGTTTGGTCCTGATAGAAGTAAAAGTCTTTGATAGTGTTGCTTCAGATAGAGCAGCTAGTAAAATCTCAGCGTATAGTCCTCAGTTCATCTGTTGAATAAGGATGACTGAATGTATTCAAGCAAAGCACCAATACAGATTACTTTTTACTGTGCTGAATGTCATGCCATTATTCCTTGATTTACTTTTCTGTGCTCCACAACTGATTTATTTTATCTGTGTTAATATGCTTTTGACAGTTGATGAAAACTGTTCTTGCAAACATTTGCTGTACGATCTAAGGCTTATCTAAACTTGTGAAAATAGGTATTTCTACCTATCTTCTTTGCCTTTAAGCCAGCATGAAATGAAAAGCATTCTGCTTTTTTAGCCAATCTGATTTTCAGACCTGGGAAAGCTTCTAGTTTTTTGGTGGCAGAGTTTTGTTTGTAGAAAGTATTTCATGGACTCTTGAATTTTTTATATGTTAATTTATAAACAGCTTTATTTATAATGATTGTATTTTTGTTGTTCTGATTAATTTCTGTCTTCATCCCTATCTAACTTAAAACTGTGTGATTCCAGCCTAGAATTTTTCTCTTCTTGTTATTTTAAATGCTGTTTTCAGGTTCTAGGACATGTGCCATGGTGAATTGCCAGTATGGATGTGAAGAAGTCAAAGGGCAGGTGCAGTGTCTCTGTCCATCAGGTGGCCTTCAGCTGGGACCAAATGGAAGGACATGCATTGGTATGGTTAGAGAGCTCACTCTCAGCTTCTTTTCTGCAGGATCCCCGAAGCCATAACATTCTGGGGAAAAGTTAGGAAGTAGTTAACCCTCCCCACTGGCTTAAAAAACATTTCTTGTTACTCTCAGTGTGATATAAAGTTTTCATACTGTTTTAAAAATAATTTTTCTTGAACTGTTGACCATGTAATTCTTTGGATAACTCTCCTCCCCAGTAAATAATTCAATGTTTTGACATGACTTAGAGTCATCAACAGATTGAGTTTCTCCCTATTAGTATGAGGCCATTAATTACAGTGCTTTGCCTGCAGGAAGCTGCACTGCTAACATAATGTGTTATAGGATTTGAGCATTTTGTTTGGATAGGGCTTTCTTTTATTTTGATGACCCACAATACAAACCTCTCATTTTTTCTCCACAAGCCTCAACATTAGCTGTGAGTTTCCTGTGATGACAAAAGCATTGCTTGTAATACTTGGTACTGTGCTCTTCCATAAAGTTAGTGCACATTTTACTGCTTCACTCATAAGAATATTTGCAAAAGCCATCACCAAATGTGAAATTATAAGACTTTTTTATTAAGTTTATTTATGATAGCCAAGACAAAATAATTCCCATGCAAATCCCAGTGAGGTTTTCCCATTTTGCCTGCTCATGGATCTGACCAGCATCCCTTCTCCTGCTGTAGACATTGATGAATGCTCCACTGGCAAAGCTGTCTGCTCCTACAACCGCAGATGTGTCAACACGTTTGGAAGCTTCTACTGCAAGTGCCAGCTGGGCTATGAGCTAAAATACACCAGTGGCCACTACAACTGTGTAGGTAAGAGCTAGCCCAGGGATGTTCCTTCTTCATTCTTTTTATTCCCACAACACATCTTCCCTGTCACTGCATTCAGCACATTGGCCTGCCCTGGGGATGCTGCCTCAGAAATGGGTAAAAGATGTCACACTAAGAATATTCTTGATGGGACTTTGAATTTTCCTGTTTTTTTTTTTTTCTGTAGCCTTATGAAAAACTGAATCAGTGGCACCATTTAAATTGCCTCCTTGTGCCAAGTCAATATGTGCAAGAGTTTGTTGTAAGTTGGCAACTCTTGACTAAAAAAAAATGCTGCTTCCAGTAAAGGTTTAATCAAAGAACCATTTTNCATTAGCTGAATGCTGGAAGAACAGCAAAGTGTAAGTTACTGCAGCAGGTGCTGCAGGAATATTGTTCAAGCTGTTGACTACACAAGGGCCTGGAACGGTTGGAACTACTACACATGAATGAAAGTGAGAATGAATGAGATTTATTTATATTTAATTTATATTGGAAGTGAGGGGTGGGAGGAAGACCATAAGGTTGGAAGACTTAAGTTTGCATTTCATGTCTGCAAACCCTGAGAGACTTCAAGTGGAAAAAATATTTTATTTTCTCATACATTATGTGTGCATGGGGGAAAAAATGGAAAGGTCTCAGTAATCAAGATTTTATTTGCAATCTTAATCTCACTTTCAGACACACCAGACTTTTAAGTCAATCTTCTTGCTACTTGTTTGCTGATTTACATTATGAGCTGCTAAAAATGATGCAATCTGGATAAAATGTGAGTGATACAAACATTTGTGTGCCAACATGACTCCCTCATGTGGGATAAATCAGAAACATCTTTTTAACAGAGCTAAATCAAATATTCTTGGTGCCCATACATTTTGCTGTGAGTTGAATGTAGTATTTTCTATTGAATTTTGCTTATTATACCTTTTTTCATGCAGCATCATATATATGCTGGAATGTGAGAGGTAGCTTAAAGATCTTGACATCTTGGCATGCTCAGGAC
>VZTT01020170.1:1283-14050 GCA_013400855.1 Buphagus erythrorhynchus | reverse complement strand
TTGGCACGTGGTATGGGAACAGTCCCTGCCCTTGTGTCACTTAGCAGAATGAATGGATCCAGAGAGACTGGGAAGCTGATGAGAAAATCCGTAAGTACACCCTAACCAGAGCTCAGAGATGGTAGGAAGAGTGGTTTTTAAATGAACTTGAGTAGCTGCATGGAGCTGGTTGTATGTCAGAAACCCACTACACTGATGAATAAAAGTCTGAATCCATCACCAAGATAATTAGGGCACTTCTAAACCTTGTTAATATCTATTCTGTCTCAGTATGATCTTCTCTACTTTAAAGCAAGTTTATACCCATAGTTTATCATTAACATCCCAAAAATGTTCAGGATTAGCCAAACTCAAACTAATGAAGCCTTCATAGAGTCATCCTGAGGTCTCCACTCGACCCATGCTCTGACCACTCATAGGACACAGGATAAAGCTTTACCTTTCAGCTGTTCTGAAAAGGATACATACCTTGCTCCACAGAATATGCTAGCAATAAAATTTTACTCATTCTTCTCTGTGTGAGTTGTCTTCTATACTACTTCCTTGTAAACTACTTCCATTAAACTTCTTTTTCCATTAAATTTCTACAGCATGGTACTCAGGAGTAGGGCCTAAGTCACACAACATGAGTAATGTAGTAACTTTTAAGTAACTGTTGATAACTGTTGATTACTGTTGTTAATAAGTAACTTTTCCTTAATCAGAGTTATAGTGGGAAAATATTTCTTTAAAGGACACTGGTCTTCTAGAGTATCTCTCATTATAATCCTGACAATTCAGTTCTACACACTGAATTTTACTCCATCTTTTCCAGACTCTTCCTACTGGCTAGAACAAGTTACATGTGGTTAAATACATTACATACTGGTTCTTTCCAGTTGCCTGTTTTTGAAAATCTGAATATATTTTTTCTGAAAATGGAAACGTTAACTCTCTGCACACATAAATTCCTGTAACCATATCATCTGTCACTAAATTAATGCATCTTGCAGTATAACTTATCTCATAAAAGTTGATTTCTCATCTCTTTAACAAGAAATATTCAATCAGAAAGAAGAACAAGAAATATATAAGCATGTAAAAGGAGAAGATGTGTTTGCTGAAAGCACTGCATATCATACATATGTATAACAAATATTCACACTTTTTCATTCATCTTCTTAGTGGCCACTTCATTCCTACAAAAGACAGAAGACATCCAGGATAAAGATAGATACATAATCTGAGAAAAACAAGAAATATCAAAGGTGCTAAATATATTCACCCTGTAAATGGTTTCAGAATGGCCTCTTTCTCTAAATCCACAACCCTGTCAGTGCTTTCCAACACTTCATCAATTTGCTGTGGAGAATGAAATGGAATGCTAACTTGGTTAGGTTTATTTTTTTCCATTGGCATCTTCTGGTGCCAGTAAATCACTCACCACCTAGGTTGTCACAGCACACATGTCAGCATATTGAACTTACTTAGACAAACTGGGGCCTAACTTGAAGCATTCAGCTGAGCTCTTATTCCACATGTGGAATATTCATAGTGAGAACATTACTAAAATTCATGAGCATTATGAGAAGAGGAAAAACCAATCCCTTGAGTAAAAAAAATGAAAGAAATTGGCTCATTTCCCAGTTCAGAGTGGTTAACAACATACAAATTATTCCCTGCAAATGGTGTTTGCAATCATGCAAGTCAAAATTGAAAATAATAGTATGTGCTCAAGAAAAAAGAATTTAGATGTTCAGAGCCTATAATACAGTGAAATCACTGTTTTCACTCTTCCTCAATGCACCTATAGAAGCATAAAGCCATTCTTCATGGAGTACATTAGCAACTTGATGCACAGGGACTTTATACACCATGACACCAATTAAGCTTAATAAAAGTTCTACAGCTGAATTCCCTCATGCCTTCAATCTGAAAATGTACTTCTAATGGTGTTTGAACTCATTTCCTTCCATGAGTTTGTCTCTGTAGGTTTTTTACCTTTTATGTCATTAAAAATTGCAACACAATTTGCATATTTTGTAGTCATTATGTCGATGTTTCTTAATCATGTGGTTTTCCTCCTTAATTGAATTTCAGTGGAATTGCTCTGTGTGCTGTGGTGGATAGGGCAGAAAGTGTTGACATACAGCATTGATCTCCACAACCACCACCACCTGCCAAATTGGATCCTGACTTTGTTCATTTGTGGAATCTATTAATTTACTTACTGCCTCCACTTTTTTTCTGATCCTGTTTTGCATCTTGTTTGTCTCTAAGTGCTCTTCTCCTCCCTACTTTCTACTTACTATCTTGATTTTCTTCTCAACTGCATAATCAACAGAGTATTTTCGCATTATATATTAATGGCCCACATATTTCCAAAGCTTTTATCAGATCTTTTTAATTGGAAAAAACAAACAAACAAACAAACAAAAAACATATGGGGAAGACAAATCACAGGTCTTCAAAACAGGGCTCTTACTTTTTATCAGTGACACCCACCTTGTTCATTTAACCATTTTCATAAGATTACATGCCATTCTGGACAAGTTCCTCCTTTTTGTAAGTTTTATTGCGTACAGAGAACTTCAGAACATTTCTGTTTTTACAATGGAGGTGTTGAGATTATATTTTGACCAAATGCATTGAAGAGAAATGTGCAAGCATTTATTTTAAGAACCTGCTACTTTTATGTTTGGTATTACATACACTCATTCCAGTAGGGGAAGAACTCATAAAATCTAGCTCTGTCTCCTGTGTCAAGGAGTAGCAAGAGCAGACCACTGTACAAAGTAAGAAAAATCAAGACAAACCAACCATAATAGGCTGGGCAGAATGTTCCATCAACAGCTCCACACCTGGGAAAGTGGTGATGATGTCCACAAACCATCCAGAGAGTCTTGTCAGGAGCAGCAGGAGATGGGATGAGGGAAAAGACTTAACTGGGCTATGGCATAGTCCCAAGAGTCACTTAAGAGGTAGGGATGAAGGCAGATGTGCTAGTAATCTAGCTCAGACAGGGAATGAAAGGCCCAGGTCTGAGCTACAGGGAGTTCCTGGATGTGGGCAAAGGGTGGAAGTCTCAGACAATGCTGGTCAGAGCTTGTAAGATCTACATACCCACAGTTCTGACCATAGAGTTTTCCATGAAATTCTTATTGTCAGGTTTTTTAATCTGTGTCATCTAATTCCTACCTACTTCATAATTAGAATCTAGTGAGCTCTTTAAATGTCTTTAGAAACTTGGCTACAAGTGCAGAAGATACTCAGCTGTTAGGCACCTAAGAAGCTTTCAAACACATTCCTGAGGTCAGTGAGGCCATTTAGCTGGTCAACAAATGTTTGCATTGCATTTTAGCTTTAATGTCTCTGTCTCTTATCTTTGTTGTCTTCAAGATTGCATTCTCATGAGGATTAATTAGCCCAAACCTCTCTTGCATGGAAAGCACAAAAAATTCTTCAAACTGCAAACAGTTATGCTAGGAGTCATTTTACATGCTAATCCTAACATCAGAATTGATCTTTGTACCATATAAATTGTAAAAGAGATCCAGTAATGGCTACTCAAAATTTCTCCATGTGCTTTGCTTCAATCAGTTTTCTGCATTAACAGGCATGTGAAAAATCAAAACCAGAAAAATTTTCTTACAGTGTTACAGTAGGTGAGACACAGGACCAGTGGCAAGGAAGCATGAATATCAGATATATGAAACTTGATAATAGATCAGTAGATTTTTGGGATAAATAGCCTGAGGCCCTCACAGTGCCTCATAAACCATCCCTGGACAGCCAAAACAGAGCACATGAGAGCACAAGTACAAGATGGGACTGAATTCAGGTGGAATGTCCTTTGTAATGGATAGGGACTGCTCCTCAACGTCCATGTGACAGATTGTTTTGCACTACTGATCTTGCAGTTCCAAATGCCTTTATTCCATTTGACTTAAGAATTGCATCTGAGATATTTGGCAGGGCATGGAGGACTTCTGTGGGAGAAGGAGACTGTCATACTTTGAAAGTAAAAATGGCAAGGAATACAGATCAACATGTGATGTATTCCTTGATGCCTATATCTAGGGAATATTACCCACATATCTGTTGTTTTCAAGGTTCATTTTGGATTTTTAACAGTTCAACTATGTGGCTGTATAACTGAGTTACTAATTTTGTAGTAGTGCTATCTTTGGAAGGTGAGCCATTACTAGCTGATTGCTATAGAAGTATGTTGAGCCAAATTTATTCTGACATGAGTGCTTTGCTCATAGCAGCCACAGAGGTCTGTTTATGAGATTTTCAGACAGCAGTTCACATCTTCTCAATGCTCAACAATTTCTATTTCAGGTCCCTGTATCCAGGCTTAGCTCAACCCTGCACTACTCCACAATTATGCTGGTAGAACTACTTTAGACAAGCTGGTATAAACTGAAAGAACACAATGATAAAATAGGCTTCCTATTCTTTTTTTTCAGGATAGTGAGGCTACCTCCCTGTGATAAGGATGAACAGAAGCATCCTGTTCCAAATTACTTCCTCAGCACGTGTTTTTCGCTTGTTGTTTTGGATCTTTGAAGCTTTTAAACATTTGCTGTATGTTTCTGAGTACTCCTATTGGATTAGTCTGTTTTGGTTTTTCCCACAGAAAACTGACATTAAGTGGTTCTTTTCCCAGCAGTAATAATCTCATTTACTATAAATTATTATATCAGGAATACCTTGGAGACGCCCTTATGCTTTTACAAAATAAATCAATTGTACAAGTTATGTATAACTTACGTGCAGGCAGAGAAACAAGGAAATGTCTATTTCTTAAACATACAAAGGAAAATACGATCTTTGTATAGATAAATAAAGTGAAAAGTACACAAAACAAGTGAACTATGCTTTAGGTTGAGTTTTTCCCTGACATTTACATAAAAGTGTACAGGTATCTGCATGAAAGAGATGTCTGATAATAAGGCAAGTTTTCAAAATTTAACTTGCACCAACATGACTTTATTTTTAGACAAGTCTGGCAAAGGGAGAAAACTTCAAAACCCAGTTATAGAGGGAGGGTGAGGTAATGATACAGGCATTTGCATAATTTTTTACATAAATCACCAATATAGCAGTCAGGTAGGGCTGTTCAGTACATACTGGAAAGAGGATACACAAGGTACCACAGCAGCATAAAAATAAGGGAAAACAATTTTGGTTCCTTCATCTTTATGGAATACATTCCCGATGTGGAGTTATTCTGTGACCATCTGAACAGCCCCGGTGTATCTTCTGGAGAAAAGAACCAGCTGACCCAGTCCAGTTCCATGGTTCCCACTGAGCAGCTTCTGCCAGAGTGTGATTTCCAGAGTGTGACTCTAAGCAATCCTCTCAAGATGCATAGATGACAGCTGGGAGGTTAAAAGGATTTAGCACCGTCCCATGAGCACTTCTTAAATCCAGGTCAAGTGTAGAAGAGGTACATATATTGCTTCTTCAGAAAGACCTTGTGACCAGTGACTGTGAGATGGGAAGCTGCATGCCTGCAAAATGGACCAGGCAACAAGGAGGCAGTGGGTCCTATTGAAAGGGTGGATTGTGTAGTGTGGAGAGGCTGAATGGGGTCTGGGCCAGGGATATTAATCTTTTTATATAAATGCCACAGATTTTACTTCTGATTATTTGTTTGGTTCCTTGTAGCTGCCTTCAGTTCAAGGCTTAGACCTAGACAGGCTTGTTACATGGCCTGCTGCAAACCACCTGAAGTTCAACACATCCAGGTGCCAGGTTCTGCACCTGGATCAGGGTAATCCCAAAGACAAACACATATTGCACAGGGAAAGGATTGAAAACAACACTGCCAAGAAGGACTTTGAGGATAAGGAGCTTGACATGAGCCAGCCCTGTGCACTCACAGCCCAGAAAGCAAATTGTACAGTGGGCATCCAGAGCCCCGTGGGCAGCAGGGCAGGGAGGGGATCCTGCCCCTCTGCTCTGCTCTGCTGAGACCCACCTGGAGCACTGCATCCAACTCTGAGATGGGGTCCCCAGTGCAGAAAGAATGTAGACATCTTGTAGCTGGTCCAGAGGAAGCCAAGAAGATGATCAGAGGGCTGGAGCACCTCTCCTTGAAGACAGGCTGAGAGAACAGGGGTTGTCTGGCCTGGAGAAGACAAGGCTCTGGGGAGGCATTATAGCACCTTCCAGTACCTGAAGGGAGCCCATAAAAAAGTTGGAGAGAGACTTTTTAGAAGGATATGTACTGGTGGAATATGAACAAATGATATGAACTGGATATGAACAAAGTGGAATGGCCTTAAGCTAAGAGAAGCCAGGTTTAGGTTAATTATTAGGAAGAAATTCTTTACTGAGAGTGATGAACCTCTGGAACAGGTTGCCCAGAGAAGCTGTGGATGCTCCCTGTCTGGAAGTGTTCAAGGCCAGGTTGGATAGAATTTTGAGCAACCTGGACTTGTGGAAGATGTTCCTGCCCATGTCAGGGGAGTTGGAATTCATCTTAGATAATTTCTAAGATTTCTTCCAATCTAAACCATTGTGTAACTATGTGATTATATGATTTGATACCTAGGAGAGGGCATGGTAGATGTGTATAGGTGCACACAGGCATCAGTTTTTTTGTTTGAACTGCTATTAGTACTGTTCAGCAATTGCAGTTTATTCCCATCTGACAGGAATGACAAGTCACCACAAACACGGATTGGTGGATTTGATGTTCTGGGCATGCAGCTTTTTTTTTGGGCCATTCATAATTGAAAGACATTGTCCCACTGATGATTGTCAGACCTCTTCCTATGTGAAGGGCTAGCAAAATTGAAGCCAGAGTTATAAACCAATGTTTACCCCATGAGTCATGGAACACATTAGAAATCATGCATGATACTATCAGAAAACTGCTTTTACTTAATTGTCAGTAAGGCTTGAAGAATAATGGATAAAATGTTCAGATTTCCCAAGCTGTAATGATTTTGCTTTGATCAGTCTACTTTCTCATCACTCTGATGATGAGGTTGTTTCCTATGAACCTCTAATCACTTGATTTTTATGGAAGTAGTTGCTAGCATTTACATTTGCTCTTGTTCTTATCCTAACACTATCATTATCATTTGATGTGACTATTTTTTAAACAATTATGTATGTACTAAGAATGCTGTGTTAAGACTTCAAAGCTAAACATCCCATATGAATTATAAATAATTACTGGTATAGTTTTGCTTCCTATATCCTTGGAACATATGTGCATTTTTCAGGTTAACTGACGTGATTTTGTGTTAGAGAAAGTAAATGCAAAAGTAATTAGGAACAGTTCAGCAGTGGGACTTGAAGATTTTTATGTCATTGGATCCATTTTACAAATACTCAGTGTGAATGTCTAATGTTCAACAACTGTTCAAGCACATAACTAACAGAGGAGATGTTCTAGGAACCTGCAGTACACAAGAAATAGAATCTCTTCTACTCACCCAGCAGTTATCCACTGCTTTTCATTTTGTGAAGTGCTGTCAAAGTAGTGTGCAAATTCAATATATGCACTCTATAGAAGATACAATTAAGAGGAGGAGCCACATTGATTTTTCTGGTAAGAATGTTACATTTTTATTCTTAGCTCTGAGAGAGCCAAGGTTTTAGCTATCAGTAGAGGTTGCAGGATGTTTGAACTCTGCTTTTTAATAGCAAGAAAGTGAGATTAATGGAAGTTCTAGTACATCTCTGCTGACAAAAAGCCCATTTTCATTTTTGCTTTTAAAGGAAAGCACCACATTTCTCGTAATTTGCAAGACAGCCATCAGCTACATATAAGGAAAAGAATATATATTCAGCCTCCCTTCTGAGCTATGACATCCTGGTTGTCACATTTACTGGAAAATGAGCATTCAAAAACACTGCACTGCTGCATTTGTTGAGCAATTAAGTGCAGATTTCTGTATACTGGTGTTGGATCTCAGGAATCTGGAGCCCAGCATACACCCCCACATACTGGGACTTCATAACTCACTACTCCACTCTCCTATTAACCCACATGTTGACTTTGCATTCTTCTTCTGGGCTTCTGTCTTGCATGCCTTTCCTGTGCTGCAGACAGTTTCACAGAAATCTGTATTGAAACAAGGTCAGCCCCTGTGTCCTTGGTCAGACAGCTCTTCCAGAGTGAAGCTTGCCTTTGGGAGCTTGGGCTGTGGGCAGTGAAACACTGCACAAACCACTCTATGTTTCCACTGGTTTGTGTGCACACATCTGTCACACTGCCTTGTATTTGCCCTGAAGGCTTGTCTGGCACCTTTTGATTGATTGTGCAATGGTTAATTTCCTCTTTTTCTTTTCCCAGTCCACACTTACCGGCACTGACAAGAGACTGTACACAAATTGTTTCAGCCTATGTGTTTTCTGTAAGGTTTTCTGCATAATTCCTAGGCTCCTATATTTCACAGAGTCATAGAAGATCTCAGGTTGGAAGGCACCTATAAGGATCACTGAGTTCAACTCCCTGATCCTCACAGAACAACATAAAACTAAATCATATCACTGAGAGCATCATCCAGATGCTTTCTCGTGAACAGTAGAAGAGTTCTCAATAACTGGTGTATTGCAAGCCATTCTTGGACTGCCATACCTAGGAACTGAAAATGTGGAATGGAAAGGAAGAAGATATTTGTTAGGAAGTGGGTGAAGCCTCATTCTGGCTAATTAAGGCATCTTGGTGCACTCATTGCCCCGAGAGCCCCCTAAGGATATTATAGTAACAGTGGTGAGTGCTTCCAGCAGAAAGAGACATTTGAGGCTGTTGTGGCAGTGAAGGCAAAGGGCTGGGAAGAGGGAAAGTGGTGTGTTTGGGATGTGCTGTGGAAAGCAGGCAGTAAGAACACAGAGGAGATCTAGATGGAAGACATAACTTTGGGCTGAGAGCTTTCCATCTTTGCTGGCTCAGCTTCTAGTGATAAAAAAGCATTAGTGAAATACTAAATGAAACACCACCATAAAGTTTTTGGCTGTTTCATGCTGGACATCTCATTTGTCTAACTTTCATCTGAAAAAGTTAAGGAGGATAACCTAGGGGTTGCTGCAGAAATACACAGCATCTAGTAGGATGATCAAGATCTAAAGTAAACAGTTTCTAATATTTGTTTCACTGAGAGCACAACATACAAGTTTCATTATTTCCATACATGTTTTCTGCAGTCACTTGCTGCACTAATTTTAGTCCCTTAAAACAATGGGAGGGAAATTGTACATGGCAGAGTATTGTAGATTAGGGAAGAATTTTCAGCCTACCCAGCTTCTGAGTCACAAATGAGATATCTGAATTTGCCATTCTTCAGAACCCCCTTTGCTGTTTAAGTACAGCTTCCCTGACATTGCTTGAGTCTGAAATTTTGTTCTCTCATACAACAGCATTATTTCTACCACCTAATAAATTGCCATGTCTTAGTATATTTATGTGATCTGCTTAATGATGTTTTGATATGTTGTGCTAAAGCATCTCTTACTACATCTCTTAATGCAGTCATCTTTACTCAGAAAGTGGCCTGAGATTAGCCCAGCTTCTGGGCTATTTTAACTTTCCTGTTATAATTGAATAGATATAACTCAGGCTCCTCAGGCCTTATTTATAGTAGTTATAGTGGTGAACTTCCTTCCTCAGGGAAGAGATATGCACACTGGCTAAAGAGTTGTTTTGCTGTTACTGCCCTTACCAGTTCCTGGAATTCCATGACTTTATTCACTTTTAGGCTGGTATGACCATAGCTTGAGACCTTGGGTCAACCTCAGTGAAAGGGAGCTAAGCTGGTTCAAACTACCTTGTTTCTCACGCAGGCAGAGCATACACAGACAGCTGCAGCTATCCTGCAGAAACTTGTTTTGTCTATCTAGGGACTCCTCTGGAGTGTCTGCCAGCACAGTTGTCAGAGAGGTGTGTGATGTTTTTTCCCCAGACTCTTAACCAGCGTCTCTCTGCCAGTAAAACTTCCAAGTTTAGACTGGCTGCAGTGTGAATGCAGCTGTATCAGTAAAGCTCATTTCTGTATTAGAAGAGAACAGTGTTGTACCATTGTAAGGAACTTTATCATCACACTTATATTAGGGGCTATATCAGCATAAGCACTTTGGCAGAAGTGAGAATTAGGCCATTTATCTATTGCATACCCCACTGCTGATGAAAGAGCCCAGTTATAATCATCTCTGAACCTCTTGGGGAAAACTGAAGGATTTGCTGACTGAGACAAGTTAATATATCGCTGGAGAGATTCACAATGCATGTCATGCAGCTCTAGTGGTGAAAAAAGCATGAGAGCTTAAAAAAAAAAGTCTAACATTTACCATAGCAACCTGATGGGCCACTGCATGTTTCCTGGCTGGAGGCATCACCCTTGTTTGTAGAGTTTGTTGGGCTGGCCAACTTTTTTTGGTCTTGATCATTCATGCAGTTCTTAATAAGATGTGATTCTGTGACCACCTCAAAGGATTTTTTAGCTGAAGACAAGGCTGCACCTAGATTTCATGCATTTTATTTTCAATAAGATTATTCAAGAGGAAAAAAGACTCAGCTGACAAAACCTTGGAGAGAAAGAAGTTCATAACAGAATGAAGAGAACTGCATTGCCCTTAAAATTTTAGTAGCTTTTTAATATAGTTATGTCCCTGTAGTGTCTGACTGTATAACCCAAGTATCTTTTCATTTTATGTCCCTTACCTATTGTTGAGGGACACCTCATGTACATGGCTTTTATGAAGACTGTGAGAGATTGCAAAGTATTTTATTAGTCATTCTGTGTATCGTGCAGTTGAGTGGAACTGTTTTCTCCATTTTCTGGGGATTTCCAGAACTGTCATTTCAAAACTTATTTCCATCACAAAATAGTTCAGGTAAACAGGCAAATATCTGCCAGGAATCAGAATTGTCCAAGATTTGTCCTTTACCTGACAGCTTTAAGCCCTTGAGTTTGAAGAGTTTTCTGGCAAGTACAGAACTTTGTACTTAGTGGTTTCAGTGAGACATGGAGAAGCTGAAGGAGGCATTATCTGTATCTGCCATTGCTCATATATATGAAGAAGGTACTGACAGCAGTATACCTGACTACCCTCAGAACAAGATTTCTAAGCCTTTCCTAGTACTCAATGTGTAGGCTCTAGAGGTGATGTTTCTCCTACACCTTGCCCTCCCTTGTCTGTACACAAAAGATTGCGATACTAGCATTTAATAATATTGTAAGGAATCATCTATTCCTTTAACATAAATGCTTTGCAACATGCCAGTGCAGGGTCCTGGAAAAATGTTTTAAAACAGTTGATTCTTGTCTTTCTCAAGCAGTAGTAAACTGGTTTGGATGGGCAGTAGCAGGGTTTAAAGGCAAAGATTGCCATTTTTCTGAACCAGAAAAACTTCTGCCATAATCTAGAATGAGGCCAGACACAATCCTGAACTGAAACAGGGAAAGTATGAGAAAGAGTTTGCTTGTCTTCACTGCCTGATTGACTGACCTGACTGACTGGAAGTGCACTGCAGGCTCCCACCTCAGCACCCTGCTGCAGGCTGTGAGGTGGCCAGGTATGGTCTTGCTTTGATCACAGAAATAAAACAAATCTTCCAGGAGAGCTAAAGCAAAGTGAGCAGCTGAAATGAATTCACTGGTGTTTCACTTGGGTTGTTAGCTGATTTGGACTACTTTTAAAAGAAAAATATAACTGTCTAGTTTTTAAGTGGACCAAAGCCAAATGATGAAGTCATCATGATTTTTTTTCTCAGATCAGGAATGCTGTCATCATGTTGTCAACAAACTAGGCAAGTTGTCTCTGGGTGTCTCTTCTCATGAGTTCAAAACACTTCTTCCCTGTATTACATAAGCTTGCTATGGAGCAAAGGCAGGGACCCTCCAGAGTCTCCAGAGTCTTCCTAGGCTTTAGCAAATGCATGTAGGAGTAGGACACCACTTGTTTCTGGTACTTTTTTTGGCACTCATGTGGGTTTGAGTTCAAGTACATGCTGATAGTCCATCAATAAGAAAAGACAGGTAATAAAACACTGAGACCAAGCTTCCACATTTGCCTTTTCCTCCTCCAGGTCTTTGCATACATGGTTCTTTTTGGTTTGGTTTGGTTTGGTTTGGTTTGGTTTGGTTTGGTTCAGAGCAGAATTTTAGAGGTCATGTGGTTTCAGCCCTTTGAACCCTAGTGTTCTGTGTGTCCTTTGAAACACTCTGTTCTTACACACGGCTTCCAACCTCTTTACATCAGCACATTTGGTGTAGGAATCTGCTCTTTAGATGTCAGCAAATGTGACCTGTTCAACTTTCAGGATGTGTATTTGTTTAATCTTGAGTTCTCCAGTCAGCTTTTCTACTTTTTTCCGGACCCATTTCTCAGGGGATGAAGTGTAAGAAGCTAGTTTCTGTAAATGCCTGGAGTTGGTCTGAGGAATTTGGAAAAATTCAGGGGCTTTGAATATAAAGGGTACAGTGTGTTTTCTGCTTTTGGGTTTTTTTCTGCCTCTACACTCATCTATAATTTGTGGCATCACAGTTAAATCATGTTATGCCACTGACATTTTTGTATGGTGTAATCATTCCTGATTGCTGTCTCTGCCCTTTGCTAGCTGGTTTCTGTCTACAGTACAGCCCTCTTGAGAAACCACAAGAAAAGAAAAGGAAAAGAAAAGGAAAAGAAAAGGAAAGGAAAAGGAAGGAAAAGGAAGGAAAGGAAAGGAAAGTGCAGGAAAGGAAAGGAAAGGAAAGGAAAGGAAAGGAAAGGAAAGGAAAGGAAAGGAAAGGAAAGGAAAGGAAAGGAAAGGAAAGGAAAGG
>VZTT01020168.1:11474-23869 GCA_013400855.1 Buphagus erythrorhynchus | reverse complement strand
AAAAAAAATCAGTCTTCAATGAATAGCTGAACATAGACTTAAATTTACTAGTGAACATAAAATACCAAAAATATGAAAAGCCATTTAGAGTAGTCAAAAATTTTATTTTTTTCTTATACAAACACATACTGACAAAATATATATGAATAAAATGATGAACATGATTGTAATTACCTTCTATGACTATGATTAGAACACAATTAAAATATAAAATTTTAAGCAGATGCTGAAACACTATTTTGTCTAAAAGATAACAATGGAAACTGTAAACACAGACGTATTGTTGATTTGTATTTCTGTGCATCCTTCTAGGCTACAGAGCGGAATAACACTTGTTACAAAAGAGACACTACTTGAAAATAGAGTCCTTCTTATCCATCCATGCTGGAACTTACATAATTTCAGCATAGAAAACATTTGAAAGAGATTTTGGTAGAGTAACAATCAAAATAGTTCGAGAAAAGAACTTGGAAATATTTTAATCATTAAAGAAATGCCTTGTAACAGTAGAATGCAGAACCTGGATGATTATTCTCTCCTTTTCTCTTCCTGTGACACATTATAATTGAAGCTTTGGGGGTTTATTAAAAATTTAATGTTTATTATGGGTTATCAAGAAAGATTTTGCAGTCTGCATTATATAGTATAGATATTTTGTAGACTTTATGAAAGTACATGTAAACAGCAAAAGTTCTGGCCATTGAAAGGAGCTAAGCTATCCCTTTTCCCTTCTACATTTCTGAATAAACAAGCTTGCATGCAAGAGTCAGATTGCAGTCAGAGGATGGTAGGTCTGGGGAAAAGTTTACATTATGTGCATGACAGTTATCTGTTTTCTTCAGCTGCTTTAATTCTAGTGGTAAAATAAACATTACTTGTGTCTGTTCTATCAGTCATATCTATAACTGTTCACCAGCTTCATGAGGGAGGTAATGTAGGTATTTTATCTAGCCAATATCTACTAAAGAGCTGTGATTACTCAATGTTGATGCAAAAATCAGAGAACTGGAAAATACAAATTCTATTTGATAAGCAAATGAGAAAGAGTGACCTGAGAGAGCAGTAATAACCTAAAAAGACCAGTGTCTCCTCTTTGGTCATGTATGAATCTCTACTTCTGTGGTACTGGGCTGAAGGGAGTTGACAATAATCCAAAGTTTTCTATATTTTAGAGGACTTCTCTGATTAAATTACAGAGTAATTACTCATATTCTGAGATATATCTCAGGTATTGGAATAGCTTTTGATCAATAATTAATTGGATCAGAGTTTTGTTGACTAACTAGTTCTTCACTTTCTGCTATCAGCAGCAGAATTCATAAGAGGGTCAGTGACTGTAGGCTCCAGACTACAGGGAATATCAATGGACTTCCAGTAGTTATAGTGGTGGATGAGCAGAGTTAAAATACACATCCAAACAAAACCCACTATTCCTTCACAAAGGAAGGAAGTAAAGTAGGAAACAGGACTCCCATGCCTCATAGAGCTCCACAGTTGACCTATTGCAGTTTTATTGTTGATTTGTCTGATGCCATCAAATGCAGAACATAAATAAAGTTTGGCAGAAATTCAAGAGGCCTGGACTTCAAATTTGTAAAGGGTCTGTAAATTTCTTTGAATACACTACATAGAATGATTACACATAACTCAAAATCATAATTGAAGGGATAATAGAATCTTCTCACCCCCAGGATGTTCTTCAGCTGTGCACAGACTGCAAGCATGTTCAAGTGTAGTGAATTATTTTAATTGCTTTTGACAAATTAAGATGCACTCTTTCATTGAGTCAGTTTGCTATAGCAGATTGGCTGAAAATGACAGATGACAAGATAATGATAGCTAAAAAATTAGGCATATGAGAAAGATACTTTAAAACATACCCTGTAACTACTTTGCATCATAGCAGCCTTTCTTGTCAATGTGAGCTTTATTAATCAACACAGACACAGAGAAACATCCTTAATAAATGAAAAGTGTGGAAGATACCTGTTCTTCCGGAGCTCTTTAGGGCTGTTAAGAGGTAAAGGAAGAATCTGTTTTCTATTTTAAATGAGAGCAAATGTACTCTTTTCAACATTTGAGTATGGTTAGGAGTCACCTTAACTGAAATCTCAACAGTTTGCTCACTGCTTCTTCCTTGTTCTACCTAAAATTTGTCTGGAAATGCTAAGTGAAATCTAGAGGCATCCTGAAATTCTCACATGTCAAAGCATTCTCTGTTCTTGTCATGAGCTGATAAGAGGGATTTCAGATGCATTGACCCGTGGGGTTCTTTCAGACAAGATGGGGTAAAGTCATAAAAGGAGAAGAAAGGACACGGATTCTGTGTAAGCTGCTTAACATTACAAGGCAGAGCAGAGAGAATAGGACTATCTATTTGACCTTCCACTGCTCTTTGTCTCCTCATCTCTGGAGAGAGATTTAAATACATTTTTAAATATTTTTATATATGTAATATGTTGTGGTGGTTTAATGCCAGCAAGAGCCAAGCCCCACACTCCGCCACCTATGGGATCAGGGGGAGAAGAGGAATATTAAAAGCTAGGAAATTCATAGGTTGAGATAATGGCAGTTTAGTAGGGGAAAAAAATGTGCATGTACACTAGCAAAGTAAAACACTGCTTCCTATAGTCAGGCAGATGTCCAGCCACCTCCAGGAGAGTAGAGCCCCATCATGTTCAGTAGCTATTTGAGAAGACAAATGTCATCACTCCAAACATCCCCCCCTTCCTCCTTCTTCCCTCACTTTATATCCTGAGTACGATATCCTGTGGGATGGAATAACCCTGTGGTCAGTTTGTGTGACCTGTCCCAGCTGTGTCCCTCCCAGCCTGCCAGTCACCTCAGTCTCCTCACCAGCCTGGCCATACAAAAACAGAGAAGGTCTTGACTCTGTTTATGCCCTGCTCACCAATACCAAAAACATCTCTATCTTATCAACCCTGATTTCAGTACCAACCTCAACACTGGACACCATGAAGAAAACCAACTCTGCCCCAGCCAAAACCATCAAATATATACACACATATATTTTCTCTCTAGCATGAGGAAGCTATTAGAGGAAGAATATTTATTGAAGTAAGAATTTCGAGAAGCTCAAGTGAATTAGATTTTTGAACAGAATGTAAATGAATCAAACATTCTCTAATTGCATATGTATGAAAATGTGAGTTTAATCTAACAGACAAAATAATTTTTAGAGTAAATATGAGAAAGCTGATGTTGGAACAGTTATCTCACTTTCTGCTAATAAGAAACTTAGACACAGAAAGAACATACCAACAGCAGTGAATTTCCCTTCAGGTAAGTTTGGACTGTGTGAGAAAGAGGTAAAATTATAAATCTTGCAGCTTGCTTGACTGAAACTAAACCAAAATGCAGAGCATAATCATTTAACATGTCAAATTACAAGCAGGCCTGATTGGTTATGGACCAGACAGGGAAGTCTTGTTAAATCTTTCCAGGGTAGTGAGATAGGTGACACAGCACTCACAGACTGCTTAACCACAATGAAACCTCTCAGTATTAAGACATTAAATCACTTGTGGTGTTTCATGGCAAGGCTGAGAATTGTCCTGCAGCTCAGTGACTTGGAATGCTAATGGATTCCTAGGAACTGATTTCCAGTGTAGGCCTGCAACCTGCCTGGTGAAAAGTTGCTCTGAAATTTAGTTGCTGAGCAGCTGTGGAAGGGGGAATATACTGGGCTGTAAGTGTAATACTTATCACATTACAAACTGACGTGCTGAGACACAGAAACCTGTTATAAATCACATTTATCAGGCACTTCTGCCCTAACTGCCTTTGCCCTGTAGTTCCTTTCCACAATCTGTTCAATCATGGAATACTGGGGGGAAGGGAAATTCAGGATCATCTGGTCTAACTTTCTATGGCAAAAAGCATAGTGTAGACAAACTGGCCCAGCACCTTGTTCAGTTTAAGTTGCTTGAGCTCTTTCATAAATTTTAGTGAGTAAATCTTGTGCATAAATGATTTACCAAGAAACAAATTTTCTGCAATTATTGTGGGATGTAGTGAACAGTGGTGTAAACAATGTCAATGTTTTGATGCAGGTTTGAATGACTTGAAAAAAATTATCTGTACCCTGGAAATAATCCAGCCATCCTTATCATATTCTAAAAAGTTTGAGGGATACTTTTTGTTAATAGCTTTACTCAAACCCACCATATTTGCACTTTGTATTTCTGTCTTACATTTCAAACTAAGTAACAGTCTCAGAGCCCAGTTGGTCTCATCCACCAAATGGGAGAAAAGGACACGGACCATGACTTTCCCAGTACAGGGAGGAGAACAAAGATCCAGCAACAATGTATTCAAGCTAGGAATAAATTCAGAACCTTTCTTCCTGGCCATGTGCCCCCAGCTTCCACCCCACAGCAATGAAGAGATCAAGGGGGTCAAGCTTTTCCAGGAATCCAGTTGTGGCAGAAATAGAAACTCTTGCTGCTCTGGCTGTTAAAAAAAATCTAGTATCAATACCTTTCTTAGATCCTGCTGTTGATTAACAATAATTTTCTTCTTTAGACAACAACAACAACAAAAACCAACAACAAAAAACCCCACAAAATCAAACCAACCCCCCCCACCCAAAAAAAAAAAAAAAAAAAAAAAAAAAAAAAAAAAGAAAAAAAAGAAAAAAAAGCCGACAAAACAAACCTGTGCAAACTAGATTTTTTTTCCTATTCTGGATCATTTTAATAAATCTTTAATAACAACTAATCAAAGACTATTTAGAAGGCTTTAGAACACATTTTATTAATAATAATGATAAAAAATCCACAACACAAGTATTTTAATTAACAAAAAGAAAACAGGTTCTACAGGAAAGACAGGCTTCTCAGTGAGAACTGACTTGCACAAAATCACTCAGTCAGTTTGCTGTTGCATCCAATCATTAACATAGGATTCATATAGGTATCCACCAGGAGCTTAAGGCACCTGCCTGAATTTCCAGTGGTTCTCAATTGAAATTTTATCTTGTTTCAAGTCTGCAGCAAAATTTTCATTCACTTAAGCAATGCAAATAACAGGCTTGATTGTCCTAATTAAATTAGTTATAAGCAACAGAGTAGCACAATCTGACCTTCACATGTAAAGTGAATATATATGGACTTTCTGCAGATAAATTAATTGGAAAAATGATTAAGAGGAAAAATGGACCTAGCATACTTACATCACCCCTGCATTATGCTAATACTTAATATTACAGCAGCAGTGGAAAGCTTACCTATGGTACTTACATCACCCCTGCATTATGCTAATGCTTTTTGCTTCAGCAACATCAATCTGACGAGGCATTAACATGCTCTATCTCTGAAGTGATGTACAGTAGCACTGATGATATGTTAGTTTAAATCATTGTCAAAATGATACTGCTGTAATACTGCTATGTTCATGATTTGATCTAATGTATTGCTGGAGAATCACCATGCTGATTACATGCCAGTGTAATAGATCATTATTTTCCTGTCACTGTGAGGATACAGTAGAATAATCCATGGAAAAAGAAGGAAGACAATCTGACTGAAAAAATCTCTTCGAGAAAACATTCTTTAAATATTCATTAAAATGGTGTCTTCTTATTTAGCCAGAGAGCATTTAAGGAAAATAATTTTGGCGTAATCAAAGAGACATATAAGTTTCCTAAATTCTTTCTGCAAATAGAACAATAATAAATTAGACGAATAGTGTTAATTCACATTTTTATTGGTTTATAAAGCAGACTGAAAGGAGAATTAAAAGGAGCTAGATTAGTAGAAACTGAGGTAGGTAAGGAGTGACCCCCAAAGACACCTAATACATTGGTTCTTTGGACAATACAAAGCACATGTACTTGGTGTGCAGGTGGATAGCTAACACCTTTCAAGAGACATTTCTCCTTGCTCCTTAACACAGTAAAACTCAAATTTCTCTTGCCCTGAGCTCTCAATAAAGCAAAACAGCAATATGTTGTGATTCTTCAGATGCATATGTAAGCATGTGGGAGGAGGATTAACAAAAGTCTCTGACTCTATTTGAAGTGAGTGGTTTGGAGACACTTTGAACTCCCCCAAGAAATGCTGACCATGGAAAACCCTAAAGCTTTGGTATTTCCCTTTGCTGCCAGGAGTCCAAGGGCTTCATATTCTTTGACAAGGAAAGTCTGGGGACTTGAATGGCCTTTCTTGAGATGATATCAACACAGGTTTCCAATTCAGGAAAGTAAAACTCCCTGGAGCTCCAAAATTTGGGCGGTCTGAAATTCCTGGCTTCCCACGTCTGTATTTTTATAAGTAATTATCTGTCATAAACACTTTTGTAATACCTTTTCAGAATACTTCTACCATCACTGCCTGTCAAAAAAAAGTGAAGAAAAATAGTTCCTCTTTTTAGATGTCCCTTCCCCAGATGAACTCCCTGTGAATGTTCAATGTGCAAAAATCATTGAAAAGTCTATGACTTACTGCTGACACAGTCATCTGTAGTGGAGTCTGCCTTAAAATTCAGTGTGCTTGTTTCTATCCTGTTGTAAGGGTCAATACCAAAATAATAATAAGAAAATGAAAAGTAGGTATGATTGCATTTGATGGTACAGCTCATCAGGAACTAGTCCCAACCTCAAGAGCTGCTGAAGCTCTGGGGGGCCACAAGGTCAGACTTCATGGCAAGCTGAACTATTGAAAGTTAGTGACTTAAATTCCCCATTTTTATGCTTCTTTAAAAAAAAAATCCAAATATGAGTCTCTGTATAACAAGGAGTTTGGTAGAGAAAAGAAGCTTTTTTCTTTTTCCAGGCCTATTCCTGCTTGAGTATGTTTGGGTTTTTGCTCTCTGCAACAGTTTTCAATAGTCTTATGCCTTTACTGAAGCCTTTCTTTTATAGCAATATATCACTGTGGAGAATTTAATTTTAAAGTATCATGAGACTCTAAAGATTCCATTCCTACTGTTACGGTCACTGCTATGGTAACCCATAACCCCAGATAAAGCTATTTTAGACTTTCTTGTTCCCTTGTAGCCAGAATGGATGTTAAGAGATTGTTTGTCATAACTTTTAACTTCTTAATTAAACACCTATTTTTCAACCAGACCAAGAAGTATCTTTCTCTTCTACGGGGAAGTTGAGGTGGTTGTCTCCTAGAGTAATTGTGGAACTCATGGGGAGAGACTCTAGAGATTCAGGATGTAAGATTATTTCTATTTAGCAAGTAATCATCAATCACCTTCTGCTGTGCTGCTAGAAGTGACATTTTCTGTATGAGATGGGAAATTAATGTCTTCATCATTTTGATATTTTTCATTTTCAGGAACTTCCGCAAAATTAGCAATGCTAGTGCCTAGTTGCTAGACAGATTTGGGGTACATAACTATGCCTTTCTAACACAAAATTAATTCTTAAATTTCATGTATATGCTTTTACTTGCTGGTCTGCTTAGTGGTCCTGTAATTGGCTGGGTGGTTGTGTTCCCTGCAAAAATTACCACCTGACAGCAGCAAAAAATTGATACTTGATGTAATTCCATGGAAGTTTTACTTAAATTCTTTCTACTTTTGAAGCTTGGCTTAGATTATCTCAAACATAGAGTTCAGCCTAAAGACAATTTTAAAGCTGAGAATATTTTGCTTCCAACACTCTTGGCTTATATTTCTACAGTACAGCTCCAATACATTTCCCTATTTGTCTAATAAAATATTAAAACTAATCAAAAATAGCTCTTAGAAAAAATGTAAATATTTGACACAAATAATACTAAAATTTGCCATCTACTATGTTCTTTGGGAATATCTATGAAAAATTGCCTGACAAATATATTATTGTATAAATCTGTACTTATTCCTGAGATATGACTTCTGCTGTTTGAGAAAAAGGATAAGGAAGAAGCAGGGAGTTTACACTCTTAGTATCTCCTGCCTCATATGCTGTCACATATTTTACTGCTTGAGTTAGTGATGCACACATCTATGGGGATCCCAACCCAGAGTCATGGGTTCATTTGATCTCTGCAATTCCTGCTCCTCACACAGGATTCAGTGACTAGAATAGAGCCTCACAAAAAATCCGCAGTGTGCTGTGGATTGGCTATAAGTATAGCACTGTTGTTACTTGTGCATAACTTTCTTTGTAACAAAACTGAGCAGACAGCTTGGCAGTCTAGCAACAGTACAGTAGGTTGTTGCACAGAAATCTGTGTGTCATGTGTTCCTTACTAAAACAAAGCTATTCATTCCTTCTATAGCTGAACAAGGAATTTATTAGTGGAAAAGAATTATTTTAAAACTTCTGTCCCTGTGGCCAACCTCTGTCTCTCACACATTCACTGTGGAGTTTTTCTCCAGAGCAATCAATACCTTGGTCTGCTTTCCCACTGCAAAATTGTAGATGTATCTTCATACTTTGAAACTGAGCGTAACACTAAGCTTCTGTATGCACAGTCTGTTGATGTTCCATCTACAACAAGAAGGCAAACAAGAAAATCATGACAGCATATAAACACAAATCTTTCAGATAGATGAGTTCTGTGCAAAAAGAATGCTCTGAACAAAAAAAAACAAAAGAGGCAAACAAACAAATTTTAAAAGTGAGATATCTTGCATTATATAGCAAGAACAAGACTTCTTTAAGGTTTCTTTAAACATATATTCACTCTTTACCAACTGCTGATAGTGTTTGCCTAAGGAAGAATTTAAGACCAGGACAAGTATATAGTGATACTTCCCAAGTGTGCTCTCCATAACTTTAGTCTGTGAGTTAGTTTGGCATTTTTGTAATTCAGGCTTAAAAAGGTTTCAGTGAAGTCTTCCTATCCCTGAAGGGAAAAGAGAGAGTATTTCTAATGAATATGTATCAGAAAAAAAAAAAAAAATTAAGAAGAAAAATACCCCCCAAATATCCCCATCTGCGCCCCCAACAGCCAAACACTGAAGATTATATAACAGAAAGGAAAGATTTCAGGGTCAGAGTAAACCTAAATATTGTCACTATTTTATAAAATAGGGAAGGAGTGAGGGGAAGGATATTCTGCATCCAGGTGTTTCTGAATCTTCCAGAGATTCCATTTTTAGGAATTTTTATCTATTTTACATTTTTATGTAGTCGTTGCTACATACAGCACCATTTTCCATAGTAAAGGAAACAGCATTGATCATTCACTGCTTCCCTAATCCAACAGGCAGAAATAAGGAGTTGCAATAACTGAATAAACTAAAAAAGCACACCACAAGAAAACCAAGGAGTACTGATTTAGTGCTGTAAAAAAAAAAGAAGCTTCCTTCCACTGTTATGAACCTAATGATAGTTATTTTACTCTTCAGCTATTTTCTCCACGTATGGAATGTTATTCAAACTTTGAAGTCTTGGTGAAAAAAGCAATATTTTTAAATTGCCAGTGGATGTGACTCACCTTTTCTTCCTGAAGCTGGGTTTCTGAAGCAGGAACCTACAATAAACACGTTATTCAAAGCAATATTCTACTCTTATGAAAGGAAAGAGCCAAACCTAAATGCTTTCTCCAGGAAAACAAACAAAATTATACCCATGACAAGTAGTCATCTAATACATTTAGTTATATATAAAGATTTTCTTGCCAAGTTTAGTTCCTCCAGGAGACAACAAAATAATTGCTGCACATCAGTTTTCTAGTGCTGCTCAAACTCAAATATCCCTGCAGCTTGCTACTGTACAAATGATTTTGCAAACATTTGATGTATTTCTAACAACTAAAAAATACTAATTAATCAAGTAGAATTTTTGGATCAAAATGAGTGTAATTTAGAAAATATATTTTATTATATGTATGCCGTGTTCCAGTTCTTTAAAAATATTTATTTTATTGTATTCAAATCAGTATATGCAAATGTTTGCTTTAATTAAAGTAGCATTATATCTGTTTTCTGAAATTTTTGCAATAGTTGTTGCTTTAAATATGCCTTGCATACAGGGCAGTAAGGGCATTTCAAGTTTATTGAGTGAACAGGCATTACAGGCTGATTTCAATACATCGTTTTTACCCTTGTGAGGGAAGACATTACTTAAATTAAATGATGCTCACTGTCAATACCATGCCAGAGACCTTATATTTGTGTCAATGAATAATAATGTTTGGTGCAGGGTGGATAATCATCTTCGTTTTTTCTAGTTACTGCAATTGTTACCTAAAAGAAAAAAAAAAAAGGTCAAGTTCTGCTCAATCAAATGTTATGTCTCTCCTGGCTTGCCCCGTGGCTGCAGCTGTGCCTCTAAAGGCGTCGGGGCGCTGCGGGCAGCCCCTCCTAAAGCCTGGTGTGCGGGGACATCTAGCGGCACAGGGACCACAGCCCTGGCGGCAGGCTGGGCATTCCCGAGCCCGTGACCCCTTCAGGAGAGCCGGGATGGGGCGGACAAGCGGAGGGATGTGGGTCCTTCCTGCTGCCAGGGGCTGCAGGGACAGCGGGAGCCGCCCGTACTGCTCGCTGCAGATGCGCTCTCACCCACCGGGCCGTGCTAAGGAGGGAGCGGGGCAGAGCCTCGCTGGCATCTAACCCTGTCCTGCTGCTCTAGTCTCTTGTGTCAGTGAGAGAGTCAACACACGGCACTGCCGAGACTGCCATCCAGGAGTGGAGCTATTTATTCTACTGACAAGTGTCTACTGTTCGTTGTTTTATGTCCTTTTCTACACAGGTTCACATCATCAAAAAAACTGAACAACTTTCCTGAATTAATTTTAAAATACGACTAACATTTGTCATGCTTTGTTTTTCCCTTTTTTCTTCTGGAGAGAAACATTGACTGTGAAATTACTTCCAAGCAGGCAAAGTTTGTTTATGGCTCTCTGAATATATGTGTTACTAAACAATTGCACTACATGAACTATAAAGGGGTGATCCATTTATCTGTAGTTTGTCAAGGTAGAAACAGGTGAGAATTTGCTCCTTTGAACTAGACTTTTAAGATAGTTCTGACTTCTCAAAGGCACTATTTGATTTTATTGTAGATAGTTCTGTTATGCTGAAAGAACAGAACTGTCATTTGTGGACATCAGTGGTTGCACACTTTCTACATCTGATTGCAGCTTACTGCAAACAAACCTCACTCACATAAGGTGTCTTTCAGACTTTAGTGATAACCTGGTTTTAAATGAATATGGAATATACCCTGGGGGATCAAATTATGCTAAGCCTTTTCACTGTAGGAAATAGTAGAGACAAAAAAAGGAAAAAAATAGACATAATATATATTCATGTGAGCATATCAAATATTTGGACTGATTTGAAAAAAAAAAAAAGTTCAGCAATGAAATATTCATTATAAGCACACAGAGAGAGTGTGAAAGAGAGAGAACATAGTTGTGTTATGACCAGCTCCTTTATATGTACCTAATAATTTAGGCTACATCAAAGGTACTACTACAGATATGATTTTGAAAGTCTATTTATATTAACACATTTTCCTTCTGCCATCCAAAATTTTCTGTAATCATAAAAGTTTCAGAATGTTAGAATGTAAAATTATAGGGAAAAAAAGGAATGAAAATGAGAATAAGAGCCTGCACAACCTGTACTTATTTCTTATAAATTTATTAAGATTATTTTACTGAGTTAAGAAAATCAAGAAAAGAAAATAGTTATTTGTTTGGTTTTTTTTAATTATATTTTCCAATTGCAATAAATATAATCACCACTGTCCTGTAAAGGTTAATTCTCATATTACATAGTAAAAGACTTCCAATCAAATTATTTCTATCACCTCTGATTGTCAAATTTTCAAAATGCTTATATTATTTGGGAAGATACATCAGAAATAACCTTCAAAATGTTAATCATGAAAACCAGACACTGATAAATCTACAATTCATAAAAATCCATAGCATCTTCAACTTCCAATATTTCACTTTTTCTGTAACATTCCTGTGTTGGTTTTGCACAGCCTGGTTTTTGGTAGCAGGGGGGGCCACAGAGGTGGCTTCTGTGAGAGAATGATAGACGCTTCCACCATGTCCAGCAGAGCCAATGGCTGATGGCTCTGAAGGTGGAGATGCTGATGGCCAAAGCTGGGCCAATTAGAGATGGTGGTAACATCCCCGTGATAACATATTTAAAAAAAAAGCAAAACAAAAGTAGTGCTGCAGTTTTAATTCTAGCCAGAGAAGAGGAGGAGATGAGAACATGTGAAGGAAACAACATGAAGACACCAAGGTCAGTGCAGAAGGAGGGGAGGAGCTGCTCCAGGCATTGGAACCGAGGTTCCTCTGCAGGCTGTGGTGAGACCAAGGTGAGGGAGCTGTGCCCTGCAGCCATGGGGATCCATGGGGGATGCAGAGATCCACCCACAGCCCATGGGGATCCAGGAGGATGCAGAGATCCACCCACAGCCCATGGAGATCCATGGGGGATGCAGAGATCCACCCACAGCCCATGGG